>JABUQX010053082.1:0-55653 GCA_015478945.1 Trachelipus rathkii
TCTACCTCACTAGAGCCTAGGCTAATGATAATTTACATTAATACTAAATTACTAAGATATTAAATAGTTTCAATAAAGAGGCTATTGATCCTCTCTAAAACATGATATACCTAAATAATCCGCATATGCTGTTCATCTCCTTATCATATGTCTCTCACCTTGAGTTTGCTGTTTCGTCAACGATCCTTTCTTTGCTCTTTGTAGTGTAGTATTTATTTGTATATCCTAACGATAACTTCAAGTAACCGAGAGGCTTTAGTCAATTAGCCACTTAAATTAACTTAGTAGTAGTTATTGATTAGTTAATAGGCAAAAGATTGATATGAGATAGATTAATAGTGAAAATATTATTAAAAGAAATTAGACAAATTTAACAAAACCACAATTAATATATCACTAATAACATTTATTTATTGATTTATTTAAATTTTGATTTAATCGAGCATAGTAGTTTGAGTTTGAAGGACTGATTATATTAGAATATAGTAAATAGTAGATATTATTATTATTTTTTAGTGACTTAGTTGAATTTACCTGTCAATTATATAATAATTATCCCAATATTCCACGTACAATAAAATTACCACTAAATAAATATATATAAATTGGATAATAATATAAGTTGAAGCATATATTGACCAATCTGTTTTTCAATTCTCTTATAACGTTACTAAAAATATAAACAAAATAGAAAGAGAATATAAATAAATTGTGAGAAGTATATAATATATTTAATAAATATTAATTAATTTATTGAGATATATCACTCCACACTGAATAGAGATTGCAATGAAAATACCATTGCAATTAATAGAATTAAAATTTTACATAATATAGATAAATTCTACTGTGAAGGAGCTCTTGACATATAATAACTTGACAGCAGCACTGTTATCTAAGTGGGTCTATTTATTCTTTGATTGAAATTGATCCCTTGACAATTACTCTCGTGATAATCACTGGGGTTGAGTTGAGTACGTCACACGCTTTGAACGCTGAGAATTTATACCTGAAGTCCTGAGAGGTAATGTCACACGAATAATGTCATGATCTGAGATAACATGACGTAGTCGGCAAAAAGTAAGCCTACTCCCACCTAACTTACACTCCTTTGAACCATAACATGACACCTTCTGCTTTTAGAAAACCAGTTTAGAGTGAGAGGAGTGCGAAAAAAATCTCGCGATTAGTGTAAGCGTTAAATACAAATAATCCTATATCACTCGTTTTGAGCCCCATAAAGCTGTTCAAACATTGACTGACTGCCCGTTGTTTCAACCGAATCTCACGTCAACCTGCGTCTGGGTACTCACTTGTAGTCAAAAATAGTTTGGGGGTTTAATCACTAACTCCAATGGTTCGGACGCACTGAACAAATAGAATGATGACAGGTTTGGCCATCTCCCCTTTTTAAACTCTGAGAGCGAAAACTCAATACCATCAACATCAGCACATTCGACTTCAAAAGAAACTCAATAAGCCCCAAAAAAACCCCGCCAAAATGGCCAGAAGTGTCTAGCGCTGTTACGTGGTGCTGAATCTCACACCTTATATTATTCTACCAACCCCTCTCATATTTGTCTCGTGTGCTACCTTCCTACTGTATCAAGACTGACTCTCTCGTACTCAATATATCTGTGATCCGCAATACCATTTAACTCAGGATAAAAGAATACTCTTACCACTCTATTTCCTGAACAAAGTCCTCGTAGAGAGACTCCTATCCCAATTTGAGCCCACGTTCAAAGCACGTTATTGTTTTTCCTTCTGAGATCTCCTTTTGTTGCTGCACGCAGAGGTAGTTTCGCTCCATCAAATAACCATGGGGGTGGAAACTTTATTGAATATGAGGTTTGAAATGCCATGAAATTTAAAATAAGGAATTTGGAAGCAAATACATAAAATTCCCAAATCATAAATACTGCTCTAGATAGACGCGCTCTCAATATACCGCCTCGAGCATAGGAATCTCGCACCAAAAATTGCACCTAAACCATTTATCATTGACCAATACTAAATTCATTTGTAATAGCTGATGACAACCAGAATTTAAGAACATAAAAAAAGTTTCAAAGATATGATGTTATTCCTATTGTTTTTCATACACCCAGACATTCTAACGTTTCTATTTGTCCTCCTTGGTTTTCACAAATCTGATTCCACCCTAAACTGTATCTATTTAAGAGAGTGGTCATTATTCTCTTGTAATAGTATCTTAGATGACTCTATACACGAATCCCACCGTACACTGACTTATTTGTTATTATCGGCCGCAATCATATCTGATTAGATCACCAAACAGAATTCTTTATATAATCAGAAATATAATTGAATTATCTCCTCCAACAATATATATATTCTCTGAGGAAACAGTAATATGAGTCAAATATAATACACCAACTAGAGAGCACTGATTAGAGCAAGATTATATTTTGTGAAAACGTTTTTAAAATCGACTCGAAAGTATTACATTAAATGTATCAGTTTTAACACAAAATTCCAAAGAGAATGGTACATTAGAATAATAAAACTAAGTTCTTTTTGAAACAGTTAAAACTAAATTCAATTATAGTATTACAGTTTATTTTATGAATAGTTATTTTTGAAAGATAAAGAATACTTTGTACAATATGTAGGATGATCTCTCTTGCTCATAAATGCTATCCCAACGCCAGAAAAGATGACAAAAGGAGAAAAAAACGCACACAAAATTAACTCTGATTGATAAGAAGCAAAAGTAACGTCATCCCATTTTAGAAGTTCAAACTGAGGCCCTAGGTAAACATGTTAAAAATGAATATAGAATATTATGGTTCAAAAGCATTCATTGAAAGAAAAAACGTGCCTTGTACAAAGGACATTCTTCAATTTACATGCGTGCCCTCCATCTGTCCTGAATGCCGTTTGTCGAGTAATACCTGATAAAACTCGATTGATCGACATAGCGTTGAGCTGAAATTCTTGAGAAAGACATCTGTCATGATATGAAAATCTCCTAGTGAAGTAATAAGTAATTGAGTTGATGATCTTTTTTCTATATAAGGCTAGAAAATTGGACTTTATGCACATAGACAATCATTATAATATATAGCCATCAAATGCATTGTTCTCCACATTTTGGAATTAACCTCTTACGATTATTACAATTACAATAAATTAAGTTTGATTGAACATAAATCAGATCATTGATGGCTTCAATATCCTTTTATAAGAGAAGTTTGTTGAGATGAATAATATTCTCTAATAGCACATAAGATCAAATGACTGCTTGAGACATATATCTTCAACACCAATATGAGTTTGTGTAAACTTTTCCTGAGATCATCAAAAAAAACTTCATCGTAACAGATATTCCCTCGATTATACACAAAATGCTCCCAAGATTCTTGAACCTATTATTTTAGAGAAAAAGTTTAAACAGTTCCATAGTACATAAATTGCATTCACTTGAATAACTCTTTAAAAAGGTTAACAAAAGAACTTAACAACCACAAAATATTACGAGCATTTGGAGCGGAGAGTATACACAGTCTAATATATCCTTTTATCGTGTCTCTAGTACCAAACATAAAAAGATTAAACTATATTATGGCTCAAATCCTGACGATTGATTCTAGTGTAAGAATTATCAAACACGACGGGAGCCCGGGTAAGACATAACTGGGGATAATTATTCCTCGATAATCACATGATGTTAGAAGGTTGATGAGCAACGCACAATAGTGTAATGTTGAAAGATCATGCGCTGGGGTTTGTTTTGTCGGAGCAGTGTGGAATGTAAGCGAGTTATTGGCATGTAACATAGATACTCTTCAATCTGTGTAACTTCTCTTGTGACCACTCGCATCTTGTTAATATTGTTTGAGCTCTAATTCTCTCTCTGAGCACCTTTATTGAGTACCTCTCACAAAAATAAAAATTTTAATTGTATTTCTTTCATTTTTTGTCTTTCTGAAAAGCCTTCTCCTTCATAGTTTACAGGTAGCCATGATATAAAATCGAGACATGAGTAGCGTCTCTAACACTAATAACATCACATATATTAGAAGCTTCTTTTTTCGAGGATTGACATTGATGTGAAATTCTGTATAAGAGGAATATTTCGAGATCTATTGAGATAACACTTAAAAATAAAACACACACAACAACTCCAAATAGGGCAAAGCCTAGATTTGAGGGGGGCCACCTTGCCTTTTTGTACAATATTATCAGTTTAAAAACTTAGAAAAAAATTTGTAATATTAACACATAGTAGAATATACTGAAAAACCATGAGAGAAAAGAATATAGTATGGAATCTTACAGCAGACAATATCTAATAAAGAGTTGAGGAACAAGGTTAAAGGGAAGCCGCCACCCACAGCCTTTACAATACTCAAAATTATTGTGCATATGCTCTCTCAAACTTTACGTATCTGAACACTTAGTACGAGAAAACGAAAAAGATGGAAAACTATAAAAAACACATCAAAAGGGACTTTATTTCATTCCCAATGAAGACTAATTGCCATAATCGAAGAAATATATGCCTCTCAAGATTAAATTAACAGCCGACCTCTTAAAGTTACAGGTAAAAAGATATTTAAAGGGTCAAAAATATTTGACACAGCTAAATCTCTTCTCTTATATAAAGAATAATTAAATATAGAGTAATTTTTTTTTTAAGGATCAATAATGGTTATTTTACCCACAGGTGAGACGATAACTTTATCTGGGTGAAGAGATTAAAAAGATATAACACGCAAGAAAACCTTAACTTCTGATTCCTGATTTGACAAAACCTATTCTACCCCGCTCCTCTAAACTTACATTAAAAACCTGCTCAATATTGAAATTCCGGAATACTTCTGCAACTTAACTTCTAAGATAGAGAAACCACTCCGAGATTTCTATTTCTATATGTGTGTGCAAAATAAGACTAAAGCATATTTAAAATGTTTTTGAGAATTACTAATCTCCGTACCAATACTATTTATACGATATATAATCTACAAACAAATATTATTCTATATGAGATGATTTAATCCGTGATATTATTATCATTTTCCATCTTCAATGTAATTAAGAACGGGGGTCAAGAATAGAAAATTGCAATTCTTTACACGAAATCTCATTTTGGGATTATGAAACTCAAAAAACCCAAAATATTGAGTATACAGATATAGTTTATTTCTACAAATTTGTCCTTCATAGTACTTTCATTTCTTTAATTAACTGGGACATTAGTGAAGCGACTTTCAACATTGAGAGAAACTATATAATCTGAAAATAACTCGGCATTTGCCTTTTAATTTATCTGAAAGAAAATTATACGAACGGATGGAGTTTAAAATAGACAATTGAACCGAGGAAAAATGTCCTAAATAAGAGAAAAAGAGTCAAATAAGTCACACAAACAGAGTCACCACCAGTCCTGCCCCCCTCATCTTAGACGATCGTATTGGAAATAATCCTTATGCAGAATTAATCCGAAAGGCGTAGAATAGAACAGTTTGTTGACTGTTCCTCTTCCAAATAGAAAAACTTCGCTTATTATTATAAAAAAAAATATAGCATTCGTAGATGTCTCAGTTTAAAATCAATAATACAACTCACCTAAGGTTTTACGACTTATGTCTTGAAATTATTTGCGTTTATATTTTCTATATGTAAAATTACTGCTGGTATGGGCAAAATTTAATCTAGTGTAAGAATTCGGGCTATTATTAGAGTAAGGCACTATATAAAAAGGTTTAAAGGTGCAATTTAGTATCTTAAGCTTAAGGCTATTCATGAATCATATTTATCTCTGGTTTTGAAAATATCTTAATGTACGAAAATATATTGACTTAACCCTAAAACTTTTAAACCAAGGATTAGGTTTGAACAAATTAATAAGTTTTAGAGTTTGTAATTTAGTAGACTTAATAAATACGAATAAATAATCGCACACGAATGATGAGACAAATAATCTAAATCTAGGCCACCATATGCTATAATTCGTCGGAATTAAACTAGAGTATGAGTAATATAGGAAGACTTATAAGGCATAAACAACAAGATAACCTAGCCCAATTCAGGGCTCTGTAGAAACTATTGATGCGTATACACTCTATCTTTTGTAGATAAAATGGTTAACAAATAGGCGATGTTGTTATAAGCTTCATCCACTTACAAGAAACCCTAAAGAGGTAGCCAATAAAATTATACTAGTAGTTATTTGTATTCATAACTGGCAAATGGATGAACTTTATTTGAAAATAAATTACCCATCTGTAATAATAATGTCCTTTGGAAAAACCCGGGGAACCAAGAGGCGGAGCAAACCAGCTAGCGCAAATTTTTAATCCTACGTGCTGCTCCATATAGAGCGGAGATAACTGACACTATCGGTTGCTTAAACTTTTTGATTCGATATTTAAACATAAAAACATTGCTGTTCAGAGAGCCTGTTGCCTAACCACAATTTTTAGAAGCCAAGCCAATTTAACTCTCCAATTCATAGTGTAAATATACATAGAGAAGATAATGTAATATCCTGTAAATAATTGTAACTCATTTTATATAATACCGCCTCCCTTTAATCAAGTAGAAAATAGTTGTTAGAGTAAAGACACATAAAATATAGAGAATGTTTAATTCCACAAGAAAACTAAAAAGTTTTGCACCAAACATATGGAAAGGAATTTAATTTTTAAGAGATATCTATGTAAACCATCGGAAAGTGCGGCCTCCCCCCTCCGACTTTAGATTGAAATAACTAAAAATTATAAAAACTATCTCTGAGCTCTTTTTATTATATATACATAGGAGTTTGATTTACCGGATGAGCAAGTAGATCGACAGAGAAAATACGTTATTCTATTTTTATACGTAAAGAGGAGGGGAATATCCAGTGCTGTTGCTCGCCCCATTCTTTCAAGATAATTACCTGATAAGTAGTAAATTGGCTTTGGGAGAAACGATCAGTATACAAAATTATTATGGTCCTGAGAGCTAAATTTTTCATTTTCTTGATAAGTTTCCATATACAAAAACTTTTTATTTTGATTTTGATAATGTTGAATTGTATTAAAATATTATTGAGTGTTATATTTGAGGGACGGATACAAGGAAGTTTTGACTCCTTCGATCTACCCCATTGGAAGATCTATAATATGGAGGAATGTCCGTCTATTTTGACACCCGCTATATAAGCCACCGCTTGAATTCTCCTATATGTAGTCAATAATTCAGTGTATTCTCAAAATACAATCTTTTGAGAATTAATAATTAGGAATATATGCATTAAACCTTCACAAAATACCATTTAGTTATTGCACTTAATTTCTACCAGGTTTTATATTCTAAATCTTCTAAGGTTTAAGATACCTGTTTAGATTATAAATAGTGATTAGAGATAATGGGGCTTTAAAGGATCTAAAATAAGAATGTATCTAATTAGGATTCAATGACTGCATTTAAACTCACAAAGTTCAAACTTTGCAATTAAGATATTTGAATTAGAGATAATATTTGAATTAATTGGTATTATGAATAATTTTAGATTTTTGAGAATTATCAATATATAAAGATTATTGATTTATTAAGATAAACTAATATTGACTAGGTGGATTAGTAAAACTATAATTTATATTATGATTATTAAGTAATATTAATATAAATTAGTATATATTTAAGAAATAATGGAAATTAAATAGTAAAATTATCTCTATTAATTAAAAAGCATATATCTCTAACTCATTATAACATTTTAAATCAATGCGGTCTAGGTAAATGAAGGGAGTATCACTGCATGTAGCGTTCCACAAGCAATGGCAATAGGTTAAAGGCGAGGTCCAATATTCAGAAAATTAAAAGAAATGCTCCTATCTATAAAAAGTTCCGCTTATATTCACTGCACGAGAAGAAAATCAGCTCTTAACTTTGTAAGAAATTTGTTTTCCCTCCTTAACATTTGAATTAGAAGTCTAGGTGATCTGCTACGAACAATGCTCACACTCTTCGATAGCTTTAGGAAACCTTTTTATAATTAAGAAAAAGAAAAATTTAAGAAATAGATCTAATCAATACATATAGAGTAGAAAAGGAGTGAAAACAAGACTTGGATCCACATATATATATACATATCAAGATAACACAATCTTCTTATTTAAATTATATGTAAAATTTCAGTGTCTAAATAGATTTATTAATAATCGTATTTAGAGTCAGCTTTGATAATTTCTCTAAACAGATATATTTGAGTTATATGTCAAGCACTTATTCTTTATGAATAGATAGGACACTTTGAGAGCTACACATGATAATACGAACTTAAAGGACATTACGAAACTGAAGTCACTAGAAACTTATAAAATATACCGGCTACTGATGAGAACTCTTAATTTATGTAAAAATCTTAATGACATAGAGGAGCGAAGCAGAAGGGTTTTAAATTAAAATTGGTTGGTATCTCTCCAACCCGTAAGGTTGCCCTTTTGACTAAAACTAGACAGAAAATAAACTAATTTGGTGGAGAGCGCGCACGGACTATAATTCCCTATTGCTTACAAGTAGAGCAGTAAAATTATTAAGATGCGATTTTCTTTTGTAAATTTGCAAAATACAAACTGAAAGAATAGTTACCTGTACTACAAATTGAGTCCAGGGTAGAACAAACTGTGCATACTGCATGCACCCAGCCTAATATAAAGTATGCGTTTTAGAGAAAACACCTCTTAGCGTATCTATATAATTTATCATTCATTAAACACACCTACTTTTTGAATTAAATTGAAATTTCTTAACGAATAATATAATGTGAAAAAGAAATTTGCAGATTCGAGATAATTCTAAGGCTACAGGGTGCTGGAAAGAGAAATTACAACGAGTGATACCCTGACTTTGGCGTGCATGACAAAAATTTCTTAGCACCTGAGATTTTATGAATAGAGAGCTTCTTTCGAGAGAGAGTAGATTTAACATATTCTTCAGCCTCTCAGTGAGAAGTCTTCTTTAGTCTCTCAACTGAGAAGTTTTCATCAGTTTCTCAGAATGAGAAATGTGTATTTTAGACTATCAGTACAATATGTTGCGGAACAATACTTAGATACTAAGGACTCATTCGTTTTTGATCTTTGATTTTTCATTAATCATTTTTGAAGGCCTGTAATTATTTATTAAACTAATAAGTTAAGTAAATAATTACTAAAAATAGCAATAAAAGAAAAGAGTTTATTTATGAGGAGGATCTTATATAGAAAATTTAGACCGCGTTTATATATGATAACCGAAATTTTACAGGCATAGTGTTATTGAATAGTTTCTTTTAACAAATATAGATTCTAGTTATATCTGCATAAATTAAATCTTCATCCGAGACAAATTTTCAGCATTCTTGGAAACCAAATCTTTTGTGTTTCGTGCGTGTCCTCTCTAATAGATTCAAAAATGATTTTTCAAAGAGCAGAAATGGAAACCAATTTAGGAATAGAAATTGGAATCTTTGGGGAGGGGATTTAATTTATTAAAGTCGGTTCAAGCTGCTTCAAGTTTGAATTACTTCATTTATATTAAATTTCAAGTACATTATGTTATTAAAGAAACTCGTTCAGCCAATCGAAGATAATAACTTTCCTTTGTGTGTATTCAAGATTTGAAGACAAGTCTTATACACTGACCACACATTAACAACATACATCTAAGACGTACATATAATACACACATATTCCACATAAATACATATTACATTAATATTAACAATTCACAGTAGCTTCATTAGCATCTTATAACGACTTATAAACCTAGGCAGTAGTTTCAGCATCGACGCAAGAGATGACTGCAGTAGTAATGGAACAAGAATAATCGATTAATTCTGTTACAAAAGATCGAACACAGATTATCAACCCTAACACGATTAATACGTATCACACTTTCAATTGATTTGGCTCGCATTCACTCTGAGATTGACAGCAGTCCATAACCTAATGTGATAACTTATACATCAAACTCATTATAAAGCAACTTGCAGGTACAACAGTAACAAACACACAATCAAAGATACTCACACACTCACTCTTTTACATTTCTTACAACACGCACTTCTCACTCTACTCGCACTATCTTCAATGAATGAATTTCATTCATCATTAGAAATCTGAAGACACTGGTCGATCATAGGTTTACGCATAGTGTAACCACTCTACACTCTAAACCTACTACTCCACACTCTCAAACTATACACACACGATTTCACATTACAAACACTCACTCACAATCTCAATGAAATCTTTTGCCATTATTCCTCGACAAAAAAAAAAAAAAAAAAAAAAAAAAAAAAAAAAAAAAAAAACTCTAAGCTTTCTCAGTCTCTGGTGGAACCATGAGTTGGCCACTTAAAGCCAATGCAGCGACACTGTATATATTCATCTCTACAAAAGACAAGTGCCTTTATCACGATGTACGACGAGATTAGTACGTGGTATCACAGTGATAACAAGTTTCATATATCATTACTATCTCCTGCACATCATATTCTACACACACACACAACACAATTGTTTGAAAGCGTTGAATTAACTTTGAATCAATGGTTCTTCCAAATTTTTTAATAATGACTTTCAACCAAAGGTAGATGCCATCACAGCTTTGGAAAATACTATCAACTCTGAAAAGACAACATTTAAATAACTATATATTTACACATACACTTAAAAACAGTCACACTCACACACATATATAAATTTATTAATTTATTAAAACATTTTATGTTTTATTAATTTAAATATACATTTATGTTTAATGAAATATACAGAAACTACAAAATGTAGATGACTTATTTATTTTAACAAATATATATATATGTCAAACAGAACTAAAATTTATTTCTTTAAAATTAGTTCTTTCAACTTCAGTAATATATCGTTATCTTTGAACATCATTATGTTTGAACATAGAATTTATTATTAACTGTTAATCTGAACATTTCATACACGATATATATCGCTTTATATTAACATCAAGTTATATTATTAATAAATAACTTTGTTATAAATTATTAACCTCAATTTCGTACAATAACATATATTTTATACTAGTATACCGAATTTAAAGCAATAAAATCAGTAAAAGTCATATAGTATAGGCCAGCCCCTAGCACCCCCCTACATCAAGCTATGCCACGTTTAGTTCTATTGACTTTGTGTCAACTTTATATACATCATCTTTAGCTCAATATAGGAATAAACTATAGTATATAAAATAATCATAATAATCTATGTTATTCTTTCCTTTCTATAATCATTTAACATGTTTATTTTATTCTATTAATAACCTTGTTCAAATCGTGCATAAGTATATATTTAAAAAATTAATATGAAGTATATATATTTAAACAATTATTCACTTACATTATATTCTTCAACAATATTATTATAAAAGTAAACAATACTATAAAATATTTATATCCAATTCTTTTCTAAATATGTTTGATGGTATTTCTTTATTATTATTAACATTATTTATTATCATAATATGTACATTGACAATTTCAATCACGAGAAATATCACAACTACGCATAACTTCACACTTATATATCCTTATACATGATTTACGTAAACTAGTAACTGAACTACTATAATATCTCTGTAATAATGTGTTGTAATTAAATATTATTAACTTACTTTAGGTTAAATTTGGAATAATTATCATTAATATATTTTGAGAGTAAACTACCGGTAAGGCGAATTAAAGCTATAATTTACTACATAGTTTAAAATATAATATATATTTCATAACTGACCTTATTTTATTCGTAAAATGATGTAGATTGGAAATAACTGGTAGAGCTGTGTGGTTGAGGGGTGATAACTCTAAAAAATAAAAGAAGAGAACATTATAATATATTTATATGTATGATATTAATAGTACCTTTACTTATGTATGAACGGGCATAATTATTAATCCTAATACCTATATAAGTTAGGTCAAAAGGTAATTCCCGGATAGACAAGAATCATTGAGTTTATTATTATTTTATTTTATAAATATAATCTTCCAAACTGAAAAAACATGCTGGATCAGAGGTAAGTATTACCTATTAAGCAGGTAAATATATAAAGGAAATGTTTTCCTTTACTTGTGATTTAGGGTTAGGGGTAATCCACTTATCTTCTAAATATGACTAGCTCGTATATGTAGATTGGTCGAGGAGGAGTATAATTTTATCGTCCTTTTTGAAAATTAACAGTTATGTTTATTATCTACTTGTTAATTTGATGTCATCAGAATGTGTGTAGTGTGTGGAGGGTGTTATCATATCTTTATCAGACCCAAAACTACACTCTTGTCAAGGAAAATATGATCTCAGTTTATTGGTTAAGCTTGGATATATGATAGGTGTTACCGGCTGCATACAAGTTATTCTGTAATTATGAGTATGAAATAGTGTTATTTTAAAAGTGCAAAAATTATCTTAAGCTAAGTGTATATAGTCAATACGATCACCCTTGCTCTATCTGAGAGGGAGAGCTCAACTTCATTCTTTACCACTATTTGCACGCGTAATAAATCTATACTTGAGAGTTACTCGAATGACGTATTCGACAATATCCACGCACTCACACTCATGATTGACTCAGAGAGTAAGCTAACCTACTCACTTATGCAGGGCTCAGATGAGAGCCTAACTAGCCCAGGAGAGGAAAGGAGCAGCATCAAATTCCTCCTGCAACATCGCTTGTGTATATAATGCACCAGTCCCGTTCGCGTCGCTGCATGCTCTTGTGTGACGCGCTACTCGTCGTTGCTGTTTTACGGTCGAGAGTCGAATTTCGCTGTTCGCCTTGGTGCGCTGCGAGGCATTCCGCAGGCGCAAATGAGTATCCCGCTCTACGAATATATTATTTTTAACACACAACAAGGAAAAGTCTCCTGCTAACGGCGAATTTTGTGTGTCCGTTTAGAAACCGGATCGAGACTCGACTCTTCGCGAAGGGAAATATTACGATCCCATAGGCCATATCACACAGCATTCAATCCATTAGGCTGCTAAATGATATATATATATACGCATCAACAGTATATATATATGATTATATATATATATAATACAAGCTAACACACACTACTACACACACACACACCCACATACACATCACACACACATTACACACACACTACACACATCAATAACACACACACACACTAATAATATATATATACTATTATATACACTATTATATACTAACTACTCAGCCAAACCCTATATTATTAGATAATATATATATTATAAACCATAAATCAATAATTATAAAATAATAATAATAACGTTTAATAAATAATTATATTTATAATATAAATTAAATATAACATTTATTTTTATTTTATAAATTATTATACTTAGTGTTTTATTCTTATACTCATGGACGTGAGCTCATCCTTAATGTGTCTAATGTTGCTAGTGGAGATTCCATTAGAAACAAAGCGTGTCACAGAATAAACCGAAGCTAAGCGCAAAGAGAACAACTCAATATTCATCACTATCACACACTCTTAACATCAATAACAGCCGCATCACATACTAATCTCCTTATCGCTACATTCGTCATGAGATAATACATCGAGTACGCAACAGTGTATAAATAATATAAATATAATTTTATTTATTATTATTATATAATGAACAGGGATAATATATTGAAAAATTAGATTACATGCAATAAATGAACGACATTTTTAATACTGCCTAGAGAGCACATCACACAAAGGTTACATAGCACTATTTTTTCAATTTAATTAAAATAAGGCGAACTAGCTCGTGCGCAAATCGCAATAACGGGGAGCGTGTGAATATTAGCCCTAATAAAAGTGTTTATATTGTTGCCTTTGGCATGATTTCTTAGCTACATACTCATCTAGCACATATCAGCACAACAGACAAGAAAGAGTATCATTCTTTTTAATTATAATAAAGAAAAAGTTTTTATTGTATATTATATAGTATACTATATATATATATATATATATTAATATATACGTACTACACACACACTCAACTACACACACATACACATCATACCTTATACATTACGTATATATATATTACCCTACCTACACTATATATACGCCAATTTTTGAATTATTCCTCCTCTTTTAAATGCCTCAGCTTTTGATGCCCCAACTTTGATGTCTCAGTTTTTGAGCACTACAATACTTTATGATGATGGTTCAATTTTGTAGCCTCAACTTTGATACCTCAGCTTTTGAATGCAGCCATCTTATTGAGTATACTAGTACTCACTTACACTTAATAACTGTAGGTTTGGTTAGCCATATCTACATTATTTAGTGTGATTCATCTTGATATGACTACTATCATTTGATAGGCGTCATCTTTGATACCACCTATATTGATGATTCAGCCTTATAAGCGCAGTTACATCTTACCAGTAATGACACTCCTTGGACTAGCTATACGTTGAGACATGGAGTGATTTGAGCTAACATACCACTACCTATCATACTCGTACGTATTGATATCTCTGAGCGATCATCAAGAACTACATAATACACGATAGACACTTACGTTCACAGAGTCGACTAAGTTGGGTTTTATCTATCACGGCGGGCCAAGACACCTCACAAAACTGCACTGAGCGAATCAATCGTTGGTTGGCTTGCTGGATTTTATTGAGAGATGCCGGCTCACTTAAAAGTTCGATTTCCTGTGGATATCCCTATATACGTATAATAAGTACTAACAAATATATAGTATATAGTATATATATATATATATATATACTACTAGTAATATTTTTGTTTATTTTAGTTAACCTCTTTATTTAAGTATAGTTTTTATTATATTATATATATATAATATATAATATTATATATATATATATATATATTATAAGTATATAATATATATAATATATAATATGATATAAGTTATATTATTAAATTAATAATAAGTATATATTTAAATAATATATTAATATGTTTTATATACTTAAATATTATATTTCAATTCGCGAGACGGTAATATTAGCGTCATGACGGGCGCACTGCGGCTGGCGGGATACGTCACGGAAATATATTATTAGTCGTTCCATGCTGTGGCGTCACGAGGCACGAGGCTGGGGAGACCGCACTTACCAGCCGGGTGCGGGTTGGCTGACCTTTGCACGGGGTGGGCTCCAATGCTGAGTATATTCCACTCGCATGTGGTTATCATAATATGAACTAGTAAATTAATTTATTTATCTTATTAAATTTAAGATTATAAATTAATTATTTCATCAATGAATAATACAGTATTTATGTATTAATAATAATGATGATATCACATAAGTAATAAGTACAAGTAAAGGCAGCAGTAATTTATATTATATGAGTGATAGATCTGATTGGATTATGAGTAAAGCTCTTGTGCACCTCGTGAGACTTATAATCGAGGTTCTAAATATAATGTAAAGAGTTTATAGTTACATTTAGATATGAGTATGGTGGGAGGAATATCTAATAGAGAGTATAGCATATAAAAACACACACACTTAATGACTACAAAGGATTGACGAGAGAGTACAGAAGAGGAGAACTGTATAGGTAATAATTTTCAAAAGACGATGAGAGAGAGAGATATTAGGTGCGATAGGTTACGAGTGTAAAGCGACATCGGACTATAATTGCTAGGTATATGACATTGGAGGTACAGCAAAGACTGCGCTCCGAGAACAAACTGCACAGTAGAGAGAAGGAACATGATTCTCCTTTGTTAGCACATGAGCTACTACAGATGCAGGGTTATCGGAGTTTACTCGAATGCACAGCATGTGTTATCAGTTGGGTGGATCAAATAAATCTTTTTACTCATTTGAGAACAATAATATTAAGAATAAAAATGGAGAGGAGTGATGACATAGTATATACGGAATTACAATTGTTATTTGTAACCTGGTGGTATTTATGGATAGGTATTAAATTTATAAGCCGCGCGTATTAACGGATTAAAAAGGACTTATTGCCCCTCACCTATAGTATATATGCCTAGTGAATTATGAGGATAGTACTGTATGTACTGTAGTTTTGGAGTTTCACAGCCCATTCACTTTTGACAAGAAAAATGAGGTACAGTTAGATCATAAAGTATAATGTTTGAACGACTCACAGTGTAAGAACTGAGGGTGTATGGATATCGCACTTGGTGGGTTCTAAAAAAAGGATTGTATTTAGTTTCATAAATTTATTATGAGACTCTAGAGTGAGGGGCAAAGGGATGTAGGTTTACATTGTATCATCCTTCTTAATTCAATTTCGTATTGGAATGGGGTTATTGAAAGAAGTTAGAGATGGGTGTGGGCAAGGCAAACTCAGGTGGTTTTAGATTTTCAATCAGAGTATTAGAGATGATGAAGGTATCAAGTATTTGGCACGGATTCTGTAAAGAGTGCAGGAAGCTGTACGCGCTATAGTTGTGTCCTATTTATTCACTCGAGTGATGAATTGTTTCGAACTATATCATTATTGGAGTATCTGTTTAATGTGATATAAGAATTCACTGAATAGAGTATTGATGAGGAATTAGGGAGGAGTAAGAGAGAATTCTAAGGTTTAAGAGAGATATCTTTGAATAAGAAAATATTCTCTCTAGTAGTAATAAGTAGCGAGAGTGAAGATTATATAAGATGTATAGGTGAATAGTATGTTTGAAGTGATATGTTTAGAGATATAAAGACCACTTGAGATGTTGAGATTTAAGTTAATATAAAAATTTGACCCTCTTTATTATTTAACTCTAGGACAAAAGATATGAACTCTGTATGTTTTTGTAATATTCACTGGCAGGAATACATGTAATGCGAATGGCTAAAGATGATGTATAGAAAAAGGAAGTGACGAGTAACAGAGTGTTCAAAGTAGGATAGAGTAACTCAATCGGGCTAGGGCAGAGGTTGAGCTGTGCGCATATGGATAAAATCGTGAGGAGTGTGTGTGCTAGGGATGGGTGAGCCTTACTGATGGACTAGAAGTCTTATGTATAGTGCTCTAAGGGTCGCTAGTACTGTGTATGAGAGAGTATGTTGTTGTTAGCATAAATAGTTTCGATAAAATAGTAAAGTGTTGTAGACTATGTTAAAAAGTATATTTGAAGGGTATTAAAGAATACTAAGTACAATATGATGTGTAGTCAGTATAATGGACAATCTTTAGAGGGAGGATATTTAGGTTGTGAGAAATTGATAAAATGAAGAATTGAACTTTTATAAGAAAGTTGTGTGGTATGAAGAAAGGGATAAATGGAGAAAAGAATTAAATGAAAAGTAAGTATTGATATGGTTTGGGTCATGTGGTAGGAATAGAGATGGATACGATGTTAAAGGTAATTGGTTAAAAGCGGTGTCTTTTGAGTACTAGTAAGGGAATGTGACCTTTTTGTGAAGTCGAGCTGGAGCTTGGGTTAAGACGCAATGATAAAAGTTGGAGAGTAAGATGTAGTAAAGGTATAAGCCTAAGGAAGAAGATATATGGTTAGGAAATAATTTTGGTAGATTTTATGAATGGTCTAGTATGAGGAAAGAGAGTGCAATAACAGTATGAAGATGAAATTGGCGGGAGTTTTGGTTATTAGGGAGGTAATGGTTTGTGGCACCACAATCGACCATAGAGAATGAAATGCTTTTCAACATTGAGTATATAGAGATCTGGTCTATTAATATGTGGTGTAGAGTGGTGGGCGTGTGCGTCGCTGCGGGTTCCGCTGTGTGATGTGTGGTGTCTGAGATATGTTGATAAATCTTGTTCGTACCGATGGTGAAGTTAATAATCTTTTCGACTGTGTGTACAGTAATTCTTCTGGTAATGAGTGTAACTTTTATGTAAAAACTATTTCTTGTTGTCGTGTGTAGCAGTATGAGTATCACGCTGTGTGTGCCGTGTAAGTAAATCTGTGTGAAAGTGTAAGTAAATCTGTGTGTGAGTGTAAGTGTAAATGTAAGCGTCTATGGGAGGAGTCAAACGTATAGAGTGCTTTCTAGTGAAAGTAAGTGTGTGTATATAGTAGGTACTGATTAGTGAATGATAGTGTATATTAGATTGTCAAGTGTTTGTGGTGATAGTGGAGCCCAATTTGGCAGAGGATATGTTGGATAAAAGTGTAGGAGGGAGTTGTAATGTGAGATACTAAACGGAATAAGAATGTAAGAGGTGATCCATGATTGATGTAGGATTGTGATGAGAGACATAGTCCTCGTGTAGAAAGTTATATCTAAGAGTGGATGATGAGTGTGTGTACTAAGAGTGTAAGCAAGTGTACGTAGGTTGTTAGTGTATAGTTGTAAGTATAGGCGTACATGTTGTTGGTGCAGAAGAAGAGTATGTATGAGGATGGATGCAAGGAGTTGTATAGGAAAGTTGTGTGATGTCTATGGGAGAGCAGGCATGAGGTATGCACGTGTGCCATAATTAAATTCGTTGATAGGAATTGTAGATAGGTGACTAAGTCATTGAGTGCGAGCTCGACATGAAGTTTTACCATTGTAGAGGTGGGTAATAAGTTGTAGTTGTTACTGTGTTATGAGTTAGTGGTTAGTGAGACTGTAGGTCTTGGTAATAGTGTAGAAGTAGAGGATCTAAAGGTTTCAATGTGTTCAGGAGTGACATGCTCGTTAGGTGGCATGCGCTATGGGTGTGTGATAGATAAGTAGTGATGATAAGTAGTGATATAATTAGTGATAAGTAGTGAAATATATAAGTAGTGAAGTAGTGATAAGATAGTGATGTGATGTAAATATCTAAATGTAATATATGTTGAAGAATAGAAGATGTTGGATCTATTGAAAGGATATGAAATGATATAAGTACTCGGTTGGTTAAGAAGCGGATAGTATAGTGGAGAGTGTGTTGGGAAAAGACCGAATACACTAAATAGAATCACAGAGAGAAAGAAAAAAGTGGAGATTTTGAGTCGGATGAAACGAATGAGTTAGAAGGAGTAGAGAAATGTGAGTGACAGAAGTGAGTGAGAATAAATAAGAGGTCAATGATAGGAAAGAAGATAAATTGACATGGGGTATTGTATGAAGGGGTAAATGAGGTAATGATAAAAGTATGGCGCCACCTGGTGCCAAAAGAGGATGAACCTTACCACTGACGACTATAAGACTCACAAAAAGCTGAAGAATTGTTAAGTGTAGACAGAGACGGTCCCTATGAGTTCTCACAAGGATGTGAGAGAATTGTCAGCTAGAGAGTTACTAGTAGAGCAACGGTAGAATATATCTCGGAAGCATAAGAGTATTTAAAGGTGACAACAGAAGGTGAGACACGGGCTAGGAATAGGGTACATTATCGTGTCTATCGAATAAATACTTGTAAGTCATATTCTTATGTCACACTGGCTTATATCTTAATCTACTCGCACGATGCATATGGACACCACCTACCAGCCAGTAAGCAGTAAAGCCACTCACCTTGAGGAAGATGAGCACATAGAAAGGAAGATCACAAGAAAGTAAAAGAAAGAAGAATCATATATATATATATAGTATATACTTATTTATTGATTTAGGTATATAACGTATATAATACTTAGCTATCTATTGATTTTATACTTAGAGTAATTATTAAATATATCATATATATATTATATATATATAATATTATATTATTATATATATATATATATAATATAGCATTTATATATATAGTATGTATATAATATATATATAGTTTTATAATTAGAAATATATACTATTGTGAGTGTAAATTTTCTGTCTGTGACAGACAGGCTCTCTACACACACTAATTCAATGGTAATGACATGATGGAGAGCAAGGTCACGGTAAGGCTACGCTGTACTTTTTTCGAGACGCTCTAGTGAAACACATAGTTCCTACTCTGAAAAGCTTAGACATGTTCTAGTTATATCCACGAGATGCTAAATTGTAACGACCCACAGCATATACCTAATCCCCCCCAATCTTGAGGGCAAGAAGGAGTGACAGGTAAGAGAAACGAAAGAAAGAATTATAATATATATACCTATATATTATCTAATTTGAGATTTACTGATTTTACTTATCTATATAGCTATTATATATAAGAGGTATTGTATTAGTTTAAATAAATATGTTGATTTAAAATATAATAGCACACAGTAAAAACTAATTATTATAATGATTTATAAATACAACACAGGTAATAATACATATGAGGTTATAAAGCAGTAAAAATCATAGTATATTTAAATAAAATGATAGATAGCAAAAGTAATTATTATAATTAAATAATAGAGCTATGATAAAAATAATAGTACTAATTATAATAATATATCTATAAAATAAAATACCATTTACTTATTTTAGGTTAGTTTAAGGTATATAAATTACTATCACTATATTTATTTAAGATATGTAATTTATACTTATATAGATTTTACATATGCTTTAATAGTAGATATAGTAATTATATATATATAGTATTAATTAAAATGAATTATCATTAAGTTAATTGGAAAGAGAAAATAAACGATGTTTTGTGAATGAGCTAAATTTATCTGTCAACATATAGTAAAACATCCAGGTCATTGGTCAAATGTGTATGGCACATGTATTGCTAACCGTAATTTATTATGGCAACTAATCAATTTATTTTAAGATACCTTGTCACGAAAATGGCACATCGTGAGCACGCAGTCTGGAAGATCGACATAGATTGCAGTAGCATGATTCAATAGTAATTTTAGCAGCTCAGATAGTATTCTGTCCCTTAAAACACAATTATCGATCACTTTACTCTGTACTGTACATCAAGAATATTACTAGCTCATTTCTTTAAATTATGTAATATTTTAACACAAATTTATGCACATTTTTCATAAAACTTCTACACATTAGTTAAAAATCATATTACTCTTTTTAGAATCGTATATATTTAAACATTGCTTCAATCACATAATATGAGACTATTTTTAATTTTCATAAAATGTTTTATATTTTAACTTTAATATGGTTGAATGGGTTTCTTAAGATATTTTAAACATTTCGCTACACCTTAGAGATATTTTATGAGAGTTGTGATACTTAGCATTTCGTGTGCTATTCTACCACGAAAGAAATGTAGACTGGACTTAATTCGCCATCTAACAATATTGAAAATGTAGAAAGTTGGAAGATGTAGACTCGAAAGCACGTGAGAGAAAATTATAAAACGATGATTATTTTTAAGTAAATTATATTATATGGCTTGTTGAGTGTAAAATAAAGTAAGATAATCAAGGAAAGAAATTGATCGTTTATTATGCTTCGTTAGTTCTATTGGTATATTGGAAACCATACTGGTGTTCTCCAAATATATTTATTGTGTAAGTTTAAAAAGTCATAAGCACAATGGTAAATAATTAACTTACCCATAGTATTAAATCGCACACCATAATCTTAGACATGAATATGCCAGCACTCTCCATTATAGATTTACAATTTAGTTAAATGTTTTTGAGTTTCAGAGCATAATCCAAAATTCGAATGTGCATTTTATTTTAAATATGTTTAAGCATGTTTTACGCGCACTCTGTAACGCTGCAACTATGTACATAACGATGACGAGTATGAGGTGAGCTTTAGTTTTCATTGCCGAAAATGTATTTTGAAAGTTATAACCCATCCAGAAGAAGTTCTTTGTTGGATTCGTACGTTGTTTCAATGTCTAACGCGGATATTTAAATCCTTTTTTCTCAAAATTCCAAATTTGGATCGTGGCTTTGGCAATGGGCTGCCAATATGTAAAGTAAAATGTATAACACAAGCTTTCATGTCTGAGACATGAAAGCCAGCTCTCTTATTATAGTTTACGATCATGAAACAAAGTGTTTTATCTATATATGCAACTTAAAAGTATGAGAAAGGCACAAATCACATTACCTCGTCTAAAACATGAGGACGGTTTGTAGCTCCAACAAAAAGAATATTTCCAGCATTATGAGCTTTACGCATAACAGAGAGCAGTTCAGGCACGATACAGCTTTCTGACCCACCACTTCCATCTCTCCTTCCGCATAAGCTGTCAATCTCATCCATAAAAACAAGGGCAGGGGAACTTAGGAAGGCTTTTTCCATCGCTTTACTGAGGCCTTTTTCTGTTTCTCCAACGTATTTAGAAAGCAAATCTGAGCACTAAATTAATAATAAGATTTCAAAATTATAATTATTTAACATTAAAAAGATGTAAATTTTCAGTTCTTATATTAAACATAGTTTTAATAATAAAAGCAACTGAACATTAATTATAAGCAAAGAATAGGATTTATGTTACAAGTATCAACATTTTGATCTCATTATAAAATTAGATAAATAATCATCGATTTAAATTCAAACTACGAAAAATTACATTGAAATTCATATAAAAACTGATACTACAAGCATAAATTAAATTAAATTCAATCAAATCAAATTAAATTTATAGACAAAGTAATTTATATAATATAATATATATATATATATATATATAATATATATATATATATATTATATTATATATATAATTATATTATATTATATTATATATCGATGTATAGTAGTAGTATGTCTTCTATTATCTCTATATCAGTTATAATATTATATATAATATTTTTCTTATAAGTGTGCACCTAAGTATATATATATATATACAAAGTTGGGCATTAACGCGTTAAAGCGTTAATGTAAGCCTGTCGTTAAAATTTTCGTTAACTTTTAACGCTTTCGTTAAATTTTACGCCTACTTCCGTTTAACCGTTAACCTTAATTTTACGAAGTTTATAAATATTCTTATCAGATTTTTAAATGTATAGATTCATTTCGATTAATTATACTTTTTTTTCTCAAACATTTCCTTATACGCTCCTCTCATTAGCTCAAAATGTGTTTATTCTTAAACCGTTATTATCTCGCTTAGTAATGTTTAACAATGTTTTCATATGCTGTTATTCTCATGATTCTTATTGGTTCGCTGAGAAAAAAAAAATTAAGTGACTGTTGCCCGTTCATGAGTCATTAATCTTTTTTCTTACTTGAACTTACTCTTTTGGTGACTAGTGAAAATATAAAGAAGTTAGGCCTAATAATGCGTTGTAAATTTATACAAAAATATACCACATTTGTATTAGGGGATGGCGCCAATTTTTTTGCTTCACGCTAAGCCCAATTTTCCGTCTCCTTAAAAATGGACATAAAATTTGAATTTTTCAGCCGATTTTGACATATCATAACATCAAAATGTATTTTTTCTGACATCTAAAAACGTCGTTTTTTCGAGTGTTTTTCTGGTCTGTAGTCATTGCTTTGGTAATTTCAATTTTCAGAATATTTCTTTTTGACATTGGTAACTATTCCTATGTACGTTGCTGAAATAACCACAAACTTGAAATAATATATATATTGGAGTTATCTAAAAAGTGTAGGAACCCAAATTTTGATATTTGACCCCTATTTGAACATTGGTCGATTTTCAAAAACCTACTATTTTTGGTTTTCAAATTGAATAAATTGGGATATTTTTTTTCACTGGTTTGCTCATCTGCTTCCGTTCAATTTGTCGTTTTTTGGTAGTCGGAAGAAATCATTATTTTTTTACTGTAGATAATTTCTTTGTATATGCAGTAGTTTTGGATTTGTTCTTGGAACAAATTTTCAAAAAAAAATTTGGGGGAAAATTTTTAAAAATTTTTCTTTTGAGTATACAAAAAAATTATCTAAGTAATAAACGGTGTAATCTCGCCCGATTTAAATACAAGTCTGAAAATTTTTGATGTTTGATTCGTGATAAGTAGAAAAAAATCATATTTCAACTTTTTCAAGCGATTGAATTTTTGAAAAGGATGAGATATTGCATTTTTTTTTATACTTACCCGATCAACATCAAATTATCAGGGCTTGTATAATCGGGAAAGATACACCTTTTTACTTAGATAATATTTCTGTATACTCGAAAAGAAAATTTTTAAAAAATTTCCCCCAAATTTTTTTTTTGAAATTTTTTCCAAGAAACAAATCCAATAACTACTGGCATATACAAAGACGAATTACTGAAGTAAAAAATGTGCAATCTCATGCCGACTACAAATTTCTGAATATTTCATACAGATCGGATAAACTGAAAAAAAGTTATCCCAATATTTTAATTGAAAACCAAAAAATAGGAGGTTTTTGAGAAAATCGACCAATGCTCAAATATGGGGTCAAATATCAAAATTTTCTGTTCCTCCACTTTTTAGTTAATCAGTCCAATCTTTTGTATAATTTTCAAGTTTGAAGTCTATTTCCAAAAATAGTTTGAATGAGTTTTCGAACAAATTGTGCAAAAAACTAGGCTTTGAAAATTACACGAAAAAAAAAATTGCTACAGACACAGAAAAACACTCGAAAACGACGTTTTAGAACTCTGAAAAAACACAGTTTGGTGATTATAGGGTTCAAATCGGCTGAAAATTCGAATTTTTATGTCCTATTTTTAGGAGTGGGTTGAAAATTTGGATTCAGCCTGCTAGTAGTTTCATGCAGTAGTTAAAACACTGCTAATAGTTTTGGATTCATTAATTTTATGAATTATTTCTTGTCAAGTATTAATTAAGGTATTACGCGGGCTTTGGAAGTATTACCTTTGGCCAAGTGCAAAAGTA
Source organism: Trachelipus rathkii (assembly GCA_015478945.1). Classification (NCBI taxonomy): domain Eukaryota; kingdom Metazoa; phylum Arthropoda; class Malacostraca; order Isopoda; family Trachelipodidae; genus Trachelipus; species Trachelipus rathkii. The sequence continues at coordinate 24,612 of JABUQX010053082.1, forward strand.
TCGTGCGTAGGTCAAAGCCAAAATTATTTAAGTCTGATAAGCTTAATATCCTTAATTAATATTGTTTGGGATATTATTATTATTACTATGGTTATTATTATTATTATTATTATATTATTATTATATTATTATTATTATTATAGATTTTATTAATTATTATTATTATTTCTTACTGTTATATTGCATTTATATATAAATAGTATGTCAAAAATTCTATATATATATATAGTATATATATATATAGTATATAATATATATATTAATTAATAATATATAATATATATATATATATTAATATAATTATATATATATTATATAATTATATATTTAATATATATATATATATATATATATAATTAATATTATATTAGGGTATGTGGATAGGTGAAAAAGCGAAATAATGAAAATTAAAGCCGTATACCGAATACCGAATATTCGGTATATATTATATATATATATATATGATATATGCCGAATATCACTTTGAAGCTTATGCGGTGATGTGTGTTGTGTGTGTAGGTGTAGGGTGAGTGTAAGTGCTAGTGTAAGTGTCTAAGGGTGGATGTATGTGTCTAGGTATGTGTGCTTGTGTGATGTAGGTATTAGCCGAATAGTTTAGGTGTTTCAAAGAGCTGTCGGAGAGGTCAGCACATTAGGGAGAAACAATTGAGAAAAGAACTCTTTGCGCTAATTGGTCAAACTCGCTCAAAAAAGAGGTAGAGGAATAATTTTTTCTTGGAATAGAAGGACCCTATGTTTGTAGATGCTCGCTAGGGATGATATATGTAAATCGTTCAGGGTACAGGATAGCTGATTTCCTATATATATTCTCTAGCCGGATTTTGCTATTGTAGTCACCAGGTGTGTCGCGGTTGTTTGTGCGTATATACATATGTCATAGTTGGAAATATACAGTGTGGGTGAATGTGCCTATGTTAGTGGTTGTGTGGACATTAAAGTTACTAGAAATGTACCAACACATATTCAATAGCAGGGTCGGTAAGGGTGGATGTGTGGTGCAGAGTTACTACGTTAAGGGGTCGGTATGCTGGTTTAGCCCTTTCCGCATATATCTAATGCTAGTCTGTAAAACAGCACAGTAATTTGTGTGTGAGTGTTAGGTTGGCAAGATGTGAGTGGTAAGTTGTCTATGGCGTGGTGTTCGCTCATGTGTGTGTGTCAAGATGATTATAGCCGGCTAGAAGCTGTGGTAACTTTAGTACGTTCTACATGTATGGATGCCAATGCCCTGGATGATGTCTATCATCCCATCATCTGAAATACAGTCGGATGTCCGTTGGCATTGTTCACCCAGGGTGAACTGAACGATCTTGTTAGAGAAAGTTGTATTTGCGAAGTTGTCCTGAGCTGTTGGCTTCGAGAGTGGTGTGTTTGGCTAGTGTAGTGTAAAAAATTGGCGTGGGTAAATATCGTAAACGGGTGTGTGTGTGTGTGCTATGATTGGCGATGCAGAGTGAGGATAGATGAGTATACATGTTTATTTAATGATATATCCGTAACAGAGGAATGCTCAGGAGAGTGGTATGGATGATTAGCTGGCGAGTGAGACGTTCTCTTCTTCTCTCTCCCAGTCAGATCGTAATCGTGTGTAATTATGATACTAGTAGAAGTTGCATGAGCCTATACTTAACTTCAGACTATCGAGAGACTCCCTCAGCTAATACGATTACATAAGTGAGTGTAAGGTTTGGAGTATATATTGACTGTATTTTATATGACTGACATTATACTACCAAGAGCAGTTATTAAATGATGTATGTGTATATGTTATACATATATATATATACTATAATACTCAAACGGCCAATCAGGTTAAATGTATAAGGTCTATCGGATATCACTAGTAAGTATATAGGTTAAATCGTTACGTCTAGAAATAGATAAGTATAGAGGTAGATAGTGATATATAGCAAAAAATCTAATGAAACTAATAGTTTTTATTTAAGATGAGGCCTAAAATCTAATGAACATATATATTATCAGTTATAATCGACTAAAAGTGAGATGATGCGCACACTGTTATTTGCTACGAACTTTTAAGATGGAAAATACCGCTCTAAATTATGTCCGAAAGTATTATTTATACATTGTTTGACTCGCTTCACTCACACACACAGGTGATTTATTATATAAGCATATCAGACAAAGTCTATGTTTTATGATATTTTTTTAAACAGGAGATAGCTTGTCAGTGTTTTACTCTGGACCGTCGAAGTCTTAGATTTGTGGAAAGCTAGCCCCTGGATGCGACACCCTTCTAATGAAGGAAGAGGCTACGTGGCTCAGAGTTCCCAGTTTCGTGTAGAACTGCGATATAAAGTCGAGAGATTTTTTTAAAGTTCGCACACACTCCTTTGTTCATAGCCGAGTGGCGTATGATGGAGTGTCGGATGATCTCGCATCAAGAGAAGCGCATAAGCAAGAGATGTTAATCGCATGCGCATGATGCATATACATGTACGCGCAAAACGCATGGTACATATACATGACAAGTAGTAGTATAGCAAACTCGAAGAGTGTGTATCGCCGAAGTAAACTTACTTTAAAGCGATAACGTGAGACCTCAATGAGGTTCAGGATACCTTAGTGAAACCTTCCCAGAAGAGTACACATGACTGCAATGTATATCATAGTAATAGATAAGATTAATCAATCATCTATTACTCCTAATCATTAATCATCAATAAAACTTATGTATTTGTATGGGAAAATAACTATAAATTTGTTGTTATATTAATGATAGCTACTACTTGATGACTACATGTGATATAATGTTAGCGGTGTAATTAGCTTCTATATACTAGTTATATATGTATATACTCATAATATTATACGTTTTCACTGAGTTACTTGAAATGTATGACGATAAGAAGCATAATGATATAAAATAACTTCATGGGTAATTATTATATATAGGTTATATATATATATAGGAGCCAATACAAATAACGTAGAATAATACTCTCTATTACTCAGTGAATAGCAGCTACTATTTGCTATCACAATCATAATATAATTAGATACTTAGTTATGTATAGAGGCAATGAGAATGACGTATTAGGGAATGCCTTTATTATTTATGTCAGTCTATGATGTAATAGATGACATCATAGAAATTTTATATATCTGGGGATAACAGTATATGTAATAGCCTAGAGAAAAATCACTTTAACATTGTCACAGGAACTTTGCATATGATAACAGTTTATATTTATCTATGTCTCATATAATATTAGGATAGTTAATGAATAATGATAGTATATATAAAGTTTATTTAGTCACTAATACTTCTCACATTTGTTAATAGGTATAAATTTATTTATCATACTATAGTAGATTAACTACTACTAAAGGCGAATTGTATTAAGTGATTACTAATAGAGGGCAGATATAGGTGAATCACTTCCATCAAGAATCTTAAAATAGTTACATTAATAGGAAAGTGACGTTAACTATAGGTAACATACAGTTGAGTAATATTACATATTAGGATGGCCGATTATCTAATATTGTGTGTATAGCTTGAAAATGAGGGTAATTTACCTCAAGATCAGCTATGTACCTACAGTATGAATACGTCATACGATAGAGAAATAGTTTATACTGTAATCCCATATTCAGTAGGTATGTTTTAATCATTATATAATATAACCTCATATTCCATTATCTATTTATACAATTATCAATATTGTTATGTCCCAATATTATCATCTCATATAATTCATTATAAGTTGTAGTTAGATGATGGTCATAAAATTGATCGCATAAAATTTATATGATTCACTAAATCACATAGACGAGTGGTATCAATATCATTGCGGATTGTTCTCTCCCATCATGAGGGATTATCTCATATAGTAAATTAACCTTCCTTAGGTAAGAGCAACTAGACATAGATAAGTCAAGTTCAACGTAGTGATAATGGAATTAGGGTTATATTATTATAATATATAGATAGTATTAAGTATATATATATAATATATATATAATACTGAGGGTAGGTAGAGAGTGATAAGTGACTGGGATGAATATAGAGGGTTGATTGTGTATATATATATATATAAGGATGTAGTGTTATATGTGTTCATATTGAGAGTATATGCACGTTCGTATTATATGAGGATTAATTTAAATAATACACTTCATTATATGAGTATTAATTAAGAGAATGAAGTACTAGTAAGGAATGCGAAAATAATCATGCCCGAATAAAAACGGAGTCGCAGGTATGGAGTGCACCCTAAGCTGGGTGCGGTGCGGTGCGGTGCGGTGCTGCGCAGGTTCGGCGCGTTCGCGGGGCTCCTCTTGCGAATAAAAGACGAGGAGAACAGACAGTCTTGGTAGAGAAATTTCATACACAACTGTACATAGCGCTCGTTACCAACCCACAACTACCTTCTAAAAAAGTAGTGGGCGGAGGTGGTAGAAATTGTCAACACGAATACCGAGGAGATTACATATTTCGAGAATATAAAAAATACATAAAAAATAAATAAATATTGGTTTAGTCCCACCGATAACACAAAAATAAAATTTATCAAATATATATCTAAAAATAAATTACACAAGTTAATAATATAAAATTTAAAAAATCACAAAATAATAAACAAAAAGATAAAATATATAACCTGCAAAAATAATATTCTTTGTAAACAACAATTGAAATCAATGATGTTTTAAATTCCTCAATTAAAAATATATTCATGAGTGACACAAAAGACTAGGTGGATATCCAGGAGGTTTCGAGTAGCTCATGCGAGAGTATCGTGAGAGCACATGCGTTGTACACAATATATCATCCTCTATTTTGAATAAGCTAACTCACTCTTGATGATGGGATGTCTAAAAATGAATTGATCAGAACATTAGTGAGATGCTGACTGCTCTCTCTATATGTGTCTAGGGGAATGGTATATCTAGCACACTATAGTTTTGTGTTTTTGTGAGTTAGGACTTTCATAGAAGGGATATTTAACTCTCCTGTAAGCTAGTATTGTGAGGGATACTTTGACTTGTCGCGCGACTTTGATATGGAATAGGGATTGAGATAGCTGAAGTATGAGAGTTGTATTTTGTAATTGAATTAAAAGGCTAGGCTATTGTCATATTCTTTACTGTGAAATTTTGTCAGTAGAAAAATTATGATCATCTTTACTCATTCTATGTGCCTATATATGCTCGCGACTCCGTAGGAGATTGAAGGGATAAGCATATATCATTGCTTCACTGTATGATATTATTTAAGATAGGCAAACTTCATGGAGTGACATATTGTTGTTTGTTGAGGTTCTTGTATGTATTGAGTTCTACGTGTTATTTGTTCTAAGATGTTACGCGGAAGCCTTTGTTGGTAGGTTAACAATGTTTCATTATGAGCAGAGATAGCTATAAGGTTCTATATGCGTCAGAGAGGAAGTGTGCTGTATAAAACTGTTTATATGCCTATTCTTTTTAATCACGTCTCACGTTATCTGTCGATGAATTCGATATTGAATGCACAACTACTTTTATTTGTCTTGGTAAGTAATAACAGATCCATAAAAAATGAATAGTTGAGATTTTGGATAAACTTCGATGTCAGTTAGTTATACTTCACTTCTGGCGCCACATATAACGTAAGATTTTGCATTAAGAAGGTAAATGCTCGATAGTGACAGTCGAGGTAGAGAGTCAGGATGCCTTAGAATTTTCATGGAGGCACATTCTTCGATACTGACACGATGAGTGTATATTAAAGATCTATTTACTAGGATCCCTCTCGAGTATGTGGATCGTGAGTGCATAGGTTTAATGATAATTTAGTCTTTGTAAAAGTGTATCGCAGAATCGTAGTGATAGAATTTAGTCAATGGAGTCTGCACACAATAGGAAAATATTATCACATAAGAAATCTTAGTGAGGAGAGTGGTTTGTAGTTTTCTACTGATTTCTTTCTTGAGAGGCTCTTGTTCGACGAGTGTAATTATAATTGAAGCTATTTCTGGTGGAATGGGTGGCTTTGGGTGGCCTTTGTTTCTGGGTCTGTTTGCACTTTTTAATACTCTGCACCTATTTAAAATAGAGATTTATTTGTCTAAATGCGATTGTTTAAGGGACTCCACATTCTGTTTGAACAGTGTTACTTCACGTTTAATACTTTTTAGTGATGTTGTCAAATGGCTGCATAGTAAAGGAATAATATTCTTTCCCACTGAAATTCAGTCACATTTCTGCATTGCATTCAGCAGCGTATAATATATGGATAGGGTTCAACAATCTTTAAGTCATATCATAAGTTCTGTTCCATGCAGCGGGTAGAAACGTTGAATTAATTTATGCTGTTTTGACATTCAGCTGCATCTCTGTAAAGTTTTAAGCTTGGCAGCTGCCGTTGCTGAATGGTGATATGCTTCTGCAAGTATGCTTCTGCAAGTAGATAAAATATCTTTAACAGACTTCTGCATAATATTGAATCGTGAATGCAATAAGTTGCAACATGGTGAATAAAACATGAATTGATAGCAAGCCACTCTCACATTATACCAGCTACCATTTTGGTCCATTTATTGGCCTGTATCACTCAAATGAATTCTACTCTTTTGTGAATATTTGAATAAATGTCAAGGCCCTTATTGGAATCTGACAAAGTGGCAAGGATTCTTTCGTCCTATTGGCACAAAGATTTGGCTATATTTTTTATTTTTTTGAAATAAGTTTCTAAAATTCAATTTTATAATGAAGATAACTTTCCCTTCATGTTGAAACGTAATTTATGTGTTTAATAAAGCTCAAATATTCGGCCGAATAGTTCGGCAAAAAGCCGACCGAATATTCGGCTAGAAGTATTTGGCCGAATACCGAATACTTACCCAAATATTCGGCACATCCCTAATAGATATATATTATATAATATCGATATATATATATATATATATATATAATATATATATTATAGTATATATGATATATATATCATATAATATATAGTATATATATAGTATATAATTATATATAGTATATATAGTATTATATATATTATATATATACAATGATATATTATATATAGTATATGTATATAATATATATATATTATTATATGATGTATGGACCATTTAATTTGTGGTATGATGAGTTGTGTTCTGCTGTGTCAAATGGAAGATGAGTAATGGTGTACTTCTCTTCAGGGCAAGAAGAGGTGGGAATGGAAGTACATGGGGAGGCATTTCAAGGCTACAACTGGAAGAGCAACAGCGTATGGAGGTTGTGACCAGACGGCTATGTCGGCTGGTGGTAGAGGAGTTTTTTGTTGGGTTTTGTATTACATATATTTATTTTTTTCTTCTACAGGTACCCATCCTGTATAAGTTTCAATTCCTTTCCTTAAATGTAAATGTAGCCCCTCCCTCTGGATAATTACCCGTGAATCACCCTTGGTAGCTATAGGTCTGGGTGCGCACTGTAGGTAGGTCAGGTCTGGCTAGTGATCGGGGTAGTAGGGTGAGATCCATAGGTGTGGTGTAGCTGAGTGTTGTATACCCAGCAGATGTAAATAAACAAAAATTAGGTATCATTTGGCTACCTAGTGGAAAAAAGTACATTTTTCTTTACAACATTTCTAATTAAGAAAGGATCACAGGGTGAGTTAAGAGTATATTGTTTGGTTTTACGTTAGGCTACTATTGAGTTTTTTTCTCAGTGGTAGCAGAGCGTAGTTCCGAAGAACGGCTCTGGGTGAGGTGTGTGAGTTGGTGTAGTAGTGGAGTTGTGGTCTTGTTGGTTTTGTAGTATAGGTGTTGGTAAGGTGATAAGATGGGTAAGGATGATAAGGATGATGGTGGTAGTGGGAGTGGTAGTGAACAGGAAGTGGAAGTGGTGGTAGATAGAGGGGACGTAGTCTTGCTCCTGAGTTAAACGGCGATTATGGACTGCAAGCGATGATATGATGTGTGGAAGGAGTAGCGTAAAGTTGTGGTTCAGCTTATGTGATGAGGTTGGAACAACAGCCTGCAGGTGAGATTTTGTTTGGTTTGGGAGCCAAGGCTTATAAGTGTGTGTGGATGGTAGATTGGGAAGCGTTAGGAAAACAAGAAGGTGTGGATGAAATATTACGGAGGTTGGATGAAAGATTTGCGAAAGAAAAGCAAAGGGATAGATACGACAAGTTATGTGAGTATTTCTATATTAAAAGACAGAAAGGTGAATCAATGAGGGAATATGCGAATCGGTATGAAGTGACTGAGAGAAAGTGTAAGATTGTTGGTAAGGTTGATTTAGGGGAAGATATGAAATGTGTACATCTATTGAAAGGAGCAGATGTGAGTGACAATCAGAGGCAAATGGTGTTGGCCTATTGAGGGAAAGAGGAGTGGGTGTTTCGTACATTTCGAGATGCATTAATTAATATATGTGAGGGTTTTGGCAAGAAAGGAGAGAATAAATGTGAAGGGGCTGTAGGGGTTGAAAATGGTAGTAGTTGGTATGGTACTCAGGGAAATCAGAGGTATGCTGAAGGGACTCAGAAAGTTGGGCCCAGAGGTGGTGAATGGGGTGATGGTCACCTGTTGAATGTTCAAGACAGGTTTGGTAAGGTGACTGAGTGTAATTTGTGTGGTTCGAAGTACCATTACACATTTAAGTGTCCAAAAAGGGGTATGTTTGGGGAACAAAGGGAAGAAGGTAGAGGTGTAGGTAAGGGACAACCCGTACGGGGTAATGGTGATAGAGGTGAGAGAGTAGACTTGGCTGCTCCACCAGGAGGTAGAAGGAATAATGTGTATTTGGGAGGTGAAGGTTATGAAAATCGAAAGAGGTGTGACTTTTGCAGGTCAGATAGGCATTTGTGGAGAAATTGTGACGTCTACAAGGATTATGATGAGGTGTGTAAGCAGAGTAAGGTTCAGAGGAGTTCTGAGGGAGGGGTGAATATGGGAGAAAAGGAGAAAGGAAGGTGAGTGTAGGTAGGGGCAGTCGTTTGGTACACAATGGCAGGTGTGACTGGTGAGAACAAAGTAGGATATGGAAGAGGTATGAGTAGGTATAGTGGTGGTAGTGATACGAGTATTTGTGATAGTAAGAAGGAATATGAAGAGATGTGTGAAATACTTGATGGGGTTGGTGTGAGGAACGATAGAGTGTGCTATTCGTTGTCAGAAGGCGGCGAAAGGTCAAGAGGGTCAGAGATGGCAGAAGGGTTTGTGGTAAGTGAGCGTAAGTGTAATGATGAAGAGGTGTCGCAGGTGAAGAACGGGATGATGAGCAGTAAGGTAGAGGTGTTAAAGGGGAATGAGGGGTGTGGTGAGGTAGAGGTGTTAAAGGTGAATGAAGGGTGTGGTGAGGTATCAAAGGGAGCAAGAAAAAAGGAACAAGTGAAAGGTAGGTGTAAGGTTGATAAGCGTAGTGCGGAAGTGAAAGAATTCATGAGAAGAAGAAAAGGTGAGAATTATCTGGATTGGAAAGAAAGATGTTGGGATTATTTTTCGAGTACAAGTGATAGTGAAAACGAAGGTGGAGAGAAGGTGAAAGAGAATCATGTTGTGTTCTTGAGAAGGTTGGGGTATATCCGTGATTCGGATATGTCTGATCCGGAGTGAGTAAGGTGTTTTGGAGTAGGGTCTGGTGGTGGGGTGAGGTGTTAGGTGTGTGTGTTGTGGTGTGTTGGTAGGTGTGTTATGGGGTAGTTGTGGTTTGGGCGTCTGGTGTGTCGTGTCAAGGCAAGAAAGGTAAGGTGGTATGAAGACGGTTTTGTACAAGTGAAAGAGGGGGAGAGAAAGGTATAAGATTGATTGTTTTTCTTCTCCTAGGTATGATGTGTTGTGTTTTTGATGGCTGTGTCAAATGGAAGATGATGTATGGTGTCTTCTCTTCAGGCAAGAAGAGGTGGGAATGGAAGTACATGGGGAGGCATTTCAATCTACAACTGAGGAGCAAGAGTGTTGTCTTTGTGACCAGACGGCTATGTCGGCTGGTAGTGAGTAAAGTGGTGAAGTGAACAAGCGATATTTATTTTTTCTTCTACAGGTAACAATCCTGTATATGTTTCAAATCCTTTCCTTAAATGTAAATGTAGCCCCTCCCTCTGGATAATTACCCGTGAATCACCCTTGGTAGCTATAGGTCTGGGTGCGCACTGTAGGTAGGTCAGGTCTGGCTAGTGATCGGGGTAGTAGGGTGAGATCCATAGGTGTGGTGTAGCTGAGTGTTGTAAAACATTCACATGTAAATATACAAAAATTAGTAACATACGGAAAAGAGGGTGGAAGAAAAGTACATTTTTCTTTACAACATTTTCTAATTAAGAAAGGATCCACAGGGTGAGTTAAAGTATATTGTTTTGGTTTTACGTAGGCTCTATACTATTGATTATTTTTTTCTCAATATTATATTATATATATAATATACTATATATATATATATATATCTATATATATTATATATAATATATGATATATATAGTATATATATATAATATATAGTAATTTTCATTAATGTAATTTGAATACATCATATAAAAAAGAAAATTACACAATTATATACAATTCCTACATATTTTGAATACGGTTAACGTTAACTTCCGTTACTTTTTTACCGATACACGCTTTAATGATTAACGTCGTAATTTTTTTTTTGTAACGATTAAGAATTAACGGCGTTAATTTCTCATTAACGGTTCCCGACCTTTGATATATATATATATATAATCATATATATATACTATATATATATATTATAATATATATATATATATATAATATATATATGATATATATATATTATTAATATATATAATATATTATATATATATATATATAGGTATATATAATAATATATATATATATATATTATATATATATATATAATAATATATATATAATATATATATATATATATATATTATATATATATATATATATATATTATATATATACTAATATAAACATATTATTATATATGATACACAATCGTAAGGGTATTGAAAAACAGAAGATCTCTTAACATATAAATTGATAGTCATATCCCTGTGTTGGGGAGCAAGAATTTCCACAGCGTATGTTCTGCGCCTCGTAGGAAGCGACTAAACGGATAAAGTGAAATAGCGAAGGACAAAGTAGCGTTCTGTAAGGGATGAGATTACGTCGATCCCATTGGGCAATTAAGGTGTAGGATATATCCCAGTATATAAAAGAAAAATATATATAAAAAAAGCTTATTAAAGCCTTACAGTAAAAAATGAAACCTTATATTTTGTACGTAACAAAATACTGTACCAAGGATGATGTCGCGATGCGTGTGTAAAGTCAGTCGAGTCAAAGAGAATGTTGGTCAGGTCAAAAGAGGAGTCGGATTCAGATAATTGAGGATATACTCAAAGTAAAAAAAAAATATACTATAAGCTTCAGATAAAATTACTGTTGATGTAATCTACAATAAAAATACCTTTCAAATTGAAGTAATAATAAAATATTAACAATAATTGAGTCGAGTTGTAATATAAAAATTATATTAATTGTAATTATACTGAAAAATAAAAACCTTAAACAAATATTATAAAATCAAGAAATAAAAATAATTTAAGAACCCAATAAGAAATATAATTATATCTTAATAAACATAAAATTCTAATATATAATTACTACATAATTAAAGAAAATTTTAATACCTTAATAGTAAAAAAGGTAAACTGCGTTTCGGTTGCTAAAGCTTTGGCAAACATCGTTTTTGAGCACCCTGGAGGTCCATAAAAGAGAATCCCTTTCGAACATTCGCCTCCTGAAATCTCTTTCGCTATTTGCTAAGAAACAAAACAAAAAAGAGTTTGGTAAGTTTTTAACTGCTCTAACTGGGCAATTGTCAGGGAAAATTATGTGCGTTCAATTGAAAACTTAACAATTTAAAAGTAAATTATATATCTACTATTCAAGTAACATGAACAAATATTTTAATAAAAAAGATGTTGAACAATTTGGAATTTATATCTATGCTATGCCCCATTCATAGAGAATTTGTAATTCGTTTGTTTTGGACCGAAACAGTCTTGAATGACCTTAATTGACCTATGCATTACTAAATATAATTGAAGGTTAGTAATCAATGTATGAAGATCAATTTGATGTCATAAACTTGTCAGAACCTACAATTCTATATATAGTTAAAGTTAACGATTGTCCATGTGATAAAAAAAAACACTTATTACCTTTAACTTCGCTTTCTTATCTTCATAACCAAAAATATCTTCCCAACGAACCTAATGAGAAAAAAAATGTAATAGTTTTTGACTCATTAAAAAGCAAACTACATATGAACCTTTGAAAGCAGAAGTGGAGTAAGTCAAAAATTTTGATTTAGAGAAAATTAAGGTTTAAGTTGGAGTTTTGAATAGTATTCAAAAAGAAACTGTTACACATTCGTGGTACTGGGTCCACTTCTGCGTTACATAGCAACCGTTAGGCTTAAGAGACGTTCCCCTAGCAACGGGAGTCTTAGAGACATCGTATCCCCTTCAAATTTGGTATACCGCCTTCTTATGAGGTGTACCTCGTCGTAGACGAGAATACATCCCGGTGGACACCCTTTAGGGGGGTGCTGAGCCCCCAAAGTTGGTTACAGCAGTGGTTAGACTGTAAATAAGTTGCTGAAATGATTCTAGGAGATAGTGTAAGTGTCTGCAAATAAGTTGCTGAAATGATTCTAGGAGATAGTGTAAGTATTGAGAAATCTTGAGAAATAATTGAGGTAGACTCCACCAAATTCAGCACAAAATAAATTGAAGGTAGAGCTATACAATGATGGTGAAGGTCTGATTTACACAAAAAGACTTGCACCACTTCTGTTTTCAATGGTTCATATATTTCAATAATATGAATTTCAAAAATTAAATACTGTAATTAGGTGTAATTATATTTACAACCTATTTATTAAAAGATGTTCTATAGAGATTTGGACTTACTCTAGGAGCGGAATAGTCTTTATCTCTCAATACAGATGGGACTGTAGACTTCATTGTGGATTCCAAACTTTCGAACTCTAAACAGACATCCTTCCTCTTTTAGGATATGATGGTGTTTCTAAACCAAAATTTTAATTACTAAAAATATAGAATAATAAAAAATAATAATAATAATAATAATAATAATAATAATAATAATAATAATAATAATAATAATAATAATAATAATAGATTTATTCAGTTAAACAGAAAATGTTACAAGATTATACAATTTTAAAATCACAAGGGTGTCTGGGATGACGAGTATGTCCAATAATAATAATAATAATAATAATAATAATAATAATAATAATAATAATAATAATAATAATAATAATAATAAAGCCAAACTCTTAAAACAATTAGGATAGCAACTTCTGATTGAGGTTATGATGTTAAATTGGTCTGACTTGAAATCTTTTCTCAAATCTTGTGGATTTCGAACTAAAAGACAATGATATAGAACCAATGGACCTTGTCAAGTTAGAACCCATGGACCTTGTAATGTTAAAGTTGTCATTGTAATAAGATCTATCCGAATTGCGATATTAAAAGCAATGCAGCGGAGCTTATAATTTTTGTTTTGTTGATTCAGTCTCAATCATTTTTAAAATACCTTATTCCAACTCCGCCTCAACAATTTCAAACTTTCCGAACTCCAATCCAGCTCCACCCAAAACCTTGCAGTTCAAAGGCTCTGGCTCCGCAGTCCTGCTCAAATGTACGTTAACAAGAAAATAAAAAGTAAAATGAACTCCGATTTTCAAAAACCACAAAACTAAAATCAAATTTCATTTCCGGCCGTAATGTTTAAGGGCGATCATATCGCCGCCCACAGTCGGAATGTTTCCCTTTCAGGCGAGCTTTCGGATCGGAATTTGCAATTTCGCTCATAGTCCAAAGTCTTGTTCATTCCCTGAGAAACGCATGGCTCAGTGGGACTTACCTTTTCATACAAGATTCTAGCATCAAGACAAGTCTTTCCAAAGGCGAACTGAATATCTGCAGCAGAAAATCCAATACATAATTCTCCTAAATATTTTATTTTTTCTTCTTGAATATTGTTCTTATAGTTTTTTAACATCTGAGAAACTATATCTGTTCTTTCATTCCTATCTGGAAGATGTAGGATAATCTCCTTATCAAATCTTCCAACTTGTCTCATATGTGATGAAACCAAATCCGGTCGATCGGTTGCGCCAATAATTATTACGGACTTTTCTGATTTCTGAAATGAAAAAAAGTTTATTGTAACCAATAACATATTTAACAGTCTTCAATAAGTAATGATCAATACAAGAGAAACAAAATTAAAATTAAATAATAATTTATTCAGATACAGACTTAATGTTCAGCTAACAGTATTTTTTAAACAAAAGTATATCATGCAAATATGCATGAAGTCATCTCTAAACAAACACTTTACAAGGTTTTACTTGCAAAACGGCTTTCATATTTCTCAAAATGTGTAAATCTTAGCAAAAATGGCTGCCAAACAACATTTTGAAGTCACTTCAAATTGTTTTCATATAGTAAACGGTCTCTTTCCTTTTTGCGTTGATTACTCTGTCCAGGTCGTTGGTATTTATGCACATAGAAAGCAAGATCCCTGAGAGCTTCTAAGAGCGGTTTGAAGCTATAGGAGAAGATGCTAGTTCTCAGCTGAAAGGGCGAAAACCCTACTGAGAGTGCTTAACTCTGAGGACTGGCGTCCAAGACCTTGCGCCGAGAAGTGGGCGTTCTGGAGGATGTGGTCTAGGTAAAGTTTGCAGAGAAACCAGATGGAGAAGATTCTTGGAACCTACTGAAGGGCGGAATGCTCTTCCTGGGAGCTGTTATAGATTATATCGATTTTTTTTCTCATTCCTCAACATTTTTAACCCCACCCACATTACTTCCTCAAAACCTTGTTGGTATCCAAAATATTTTTATAATAACAGGAAAGGGAGTGTCATCGTCGTTGAAGAAGAATTTCATTTTATGGAGTGGACATCATCGTTAAAGAAAATTTTTCGTTTATTTTAACTATGTTAATTTCAAAGTTTATTTTAATATCAGTTGTTTTAATTTTTTATATATCTTCTTTCAGAAAGAGAAATTTAAAAAATAGCTACAGTTTATAAAAAGTTTAAATTAATAATTATATTAACATTTGTTTATGTATCTTAAATATTCCTGCACCATAGTGGTTAATGCCAGCGTACACAATAGAAGAATCCACCTTTGATATATTCTCTCATGTAAAATGAAGCGAGAGGTGCATTAAAAATACTCTATTAAATACACAGTGATATTAAACATTAGTTCACTTTTATGTTCAAACTACTTTTCTCACTTGAGCAATTTTCTTTAGGTGAGTTGTTTTTAAAATTGTACCAGAAATTTTATTACGTTTTTTTTCTGCCCACTCAAGGGCAGAGCTATTCAAGGATTTTTTTATATAAAATATGATACATTATATAATAATATATACTATTTTATCTATTATATTACATATATATAATTAATTATAATATATCCTATTAACAATCTCTATATTTCATCTCCTTTTGTTTTCCCAAAGACTTGGAGTAAGTCGTGCATGACATCGGAAAAGAAAGCAGTAGGAGAATATGGACAAGTATCGAAAAGAAAGCCCAGCTTACGCCCCTCAGTAGCCATAATTAGTGAGCAACAACCGCCAAGTCAAAAAAAACTTTACCCTAGACGCTTCATGGAACCCCGCGCTGGACCCTCACTATGGGTAGACGTTCATGTAGGATATAGTGGGTCGCAACCATACCCCTAACATAAACCGTCGAGCCATTCACTCCCTATTATGCCACCTTTCTCTCGGCCTCTGCCTAACCCATTTCTCCTCAGTACATTCGTTCAGGTTCACCACGACTCAATCTCAGCCTTCTCTTCGGTCTCCCCAGCCGGTCGGTTCCCAAAACACTCGCCACTATACCCATATAATATTATATATATATATATATATATTATATATATATATATAATATAGTTATATAATATATGTATATATTATATATATATATTATATATATTAGATGGGATACATAAATATAGAGTATAGTTAATAATATAATATAGTGGCGAGTGTTTTGGGAACCGACCGCGGGAGACCGAAGAGAAAGTGATTGAGTCGGTGACTGAAACGATGTTCTGAAGGAGAGAATGGTTGCAGAGGCCGAGAATAAAGGTGCATAATAGGAGTGAAGTGCGGGTTTTGTAGGGGTATGGTTGCGGCCACCTGGGCCAAGGATGAACCTTACATTGACGACTACTACGTGAGGGTCATCGCGGTCCATGAAAGCTCTAGGTAAATTTTTTTTGACTGCGGACGTGTTTCTCATCTAATAATGGTAACGAGGGGCGGTAAGGCTGGGCTTTCTTCACTTTGTGCATATCTCCTACTACTGTAGCATTCGAAGAAGAAAATAAATGAGCTAATCTTTTAAAAAAGGAAGATGAAAAAGACATAAATATATTTATATAATAGATTACTATATAAATAATCGTATGTATAAGCTATATTATATATATATATTCTATATAGTATATTTACACCCTCCTTGAATAGGGTCTGCCTTGAGGCGAGTGGTGAAAAAAACGTAATAAATTTCCTGTAATGCAACCAACATCTCATAAGAAAAATTGCCTCATGAGAAAGAGATGAATTTTGAAAGATCGGAAGATCAAAATTAATATCACTTTATTTAATGGAATATTTTTAATTGCACCTCTCGCTTCATTTTACATGTAAGAATATATCAGCAGTGGATCTTCTTTGGCTGTACGCTGCATTATAATAAATTACCTGCCCATCGGTACTTTAGTTTAAGATACATAAGATCCAAATGTATACTGCCTTTTAACACATAAAAACTCAGAACAAATGTAGCTCTTTCATTTATAATTCTCATTTCAACAATAAAAAAAAGAATTAAAACGTAAAATAAAATTAAAAGTAAATAACACTAATTGTAAATAAAACGAAAATTTTCTTTAACTGATGATGTACTCATTAAAAATGAAAATTCGTTCTTCAAACGACGATCGACAATTTCCTTTCTGTAATTATAAAAAGATAATTGGAATACCAACAATGGGGGGAGGGTTTGAGGAAGTAATGGGTGGGGTTAAAATGTTGAAAATGAGAAAAAAAAATCTATAATCTATAACAGCTCCCAGGAGAGCTATCGCCCTGTCAGTAGGTCCACATCTTCTCATCTGGTCCTGAAACTTTTAACCCTGACATCCAGAAAGCCACTTCTCGGCGCAATGGTTTCCGCAGTCCTCGAGTTAGCACTCTCAGGTAGGGTTTCGCTCTTTCAGTAGAACTATCTTCTTCCATTAGGCCTTCAAAACTCGTTCTCCTAGAGCTTCCAAGAGGATCTTGCTTCTTATGTCATAAGTATACCAACGCTGGACAAAGATTAAAGCAAAAGAACGGACCAGGTTACTACTGAAAAAATTTTGAAGTGACTTCAAAATGTTGTTTGCAGCATTTCTATGTAAGACTCTTCATATTGGAAAATAGAAAGCCGTTTGCAAGTAAACTGTAAGGTTTGTTTAGAATGAACATGGATATTTTTATGATTAATTATGTTAAAAATACTGTTAGCGTGAAATTAAAGTTGTATCTGAAAAAATTATTAATTAGAATTGAGTTTTTGTGTTCACGTTTGTATTATCATTATATTGACAGACTGTGATATGTTATTGGTACAAAAACTTTTCTTTTCATTTCAGAAATCAAAAAAGTAATAATTATTGGCGCAACCGATCGACCGGATTTGGTTTCATCACATATGAGACAAGTTGGAAGATTTGATAAGGAGATTATCCTGCACCTTCCAGATAGGAATGAAAGAACAGATATAGTTTCTCAGATGTTAAAAAACTATAAGAACAATATTCAAGAAGAAAAAATAAAATATTTAGGAGAATTATGTATTGGATTTTCTGCTGCAGATATTCAGTTCGCTTTTGGAAAGACTTGTCTTGATGCTAGAATCTTGTATGAAAAGGTAAGTCCCACTGAGTCATGCGTTTCTCAGGGAATGAACAAGACTTTGGACTATGAGCGAAATTGCAATTTCCAATCCGACAGCTCGCCTGAAAGGGAAACAACATTCCGACTGTGGGCGGCGATATGATCGCCCTTAAACATTACGGCCGGAAATGAAATTTGATTTTAGTTTTGTGGTTTTTAAAAATCGGAGTTTTTTTTACTTTTTATTTTCTTGCTAACGTACATTTGAGCAGGACTGCGGAGCCAGAACCTTTGAACTGCAAGGTTTTGGGGTGGAGCTGGAGATGGAGTTCGGAAAGTTTGAAATTGTTGAGGCGGAGTTGGAATAAGGTATTTTAAAAATGATTGAGACTGAATCAACAAAACAAAAATTATAAGCTCCGCTGCATTGCTTTTAATATCGCAATTCGGATAGATCTTATTACAATGACAGCTTTAACATTACAAGGTCCATGGGTTCTAACTTGACAAGGTCCATTGGCTCTAACTTGACATTCAAGTTCCATTGAACTCTAACTTGAAAGGTCTCACTGTTTCAAGTAGACAATTAAATCATAACTCAATCAGAAGTTGTATCCTATCGTTTACTCCCATTGGTTAATTATTATTATTATTATTATTATTATTATTATTATTATTATTATTATTATTATTATTATTATTATTATTATTATAAATACTCGTCATCCCGAACACCTGTGGTTATTCAAAGTAAACTGGTAACATTTCTGTTTAACTGAATAAATGCTATTAATTATTTATTATAGATTATTATTATTATATTAAATATTATTATTTTATTATTAATATTATATTATTATTATTATGTCTATATAGTAATTAAATTTTGGTTTAGGAAACACAGTCATATCCTAAAGAGGAAGATGTCTGTTTAGAGTTCGAAAGTTTGGAATCCACAATGAAGTCTACAGTCCCATCTGTATTGAGAGATAAAGACTATTCCGCTCCTAGAGTAAGTCCAAATCTCTATAGAACCTCTTTTAATAAATAGGTAGTAAATATAATTACACCTAATTACAGTATTTAATTTTTGAAATTCATATTATTGAAATATATGAACCATTGAAAACAGAAGTGGTGCAAGTCTTTTTGTGTAAATCAGACCTTCACCATCATTGTATAGCTCTACCTTCAATTTATTTTGTGCTGAATTTGGTGGAGTCTACCTCAATTATTTCTCAAGATTTCTCAATACTTACACTATCTCCTAGAATCATTTCAGCAAGATATTCTCAATACTTACACTATCTCCTAGAATAATTTCAGCAGCTTATTTACAGTCTAACCACTGCTGTAACCAACTTTGGGGGCTCAGCACCCCCCTAAAGGGTGCCCACCGGGATGTAACGACGAGGTACACCTCATAAGAAGGGGGTATACCAAATTTGAGGGGGATATGATGTCTCTAAGACTCCCGTTGCTAGGGGAACGTCCCTTAAGCCTAACGGTTGCTATGTTTCGCAGAAGTGGACCCTGTACTACGAATGTGTAACAGTTTCCCATTGAACACTATTCAAAACTCCAACTTAAACCTTAATTTTCTCTCTAAATCAAAATTTTTGACTTACACCCACTTCTGCTTTCAAAGGTTCATATGTAGTTGCTTTTTAATGAGTCAATAAACTATTACATTGTTTCTCATTAGTTCGTGCGAAGATAATTTTGTATGAAGAAGAGAAGCGAAGTTAAAGTACATAAGTGTTTTTTTATCCATGGACAAGTTAACTTTAATTACGATATAGATTTAGGTCTGACAAGTTTATGACATCAATTGATCTTCATACAATTGATTCCTAACGCATTCAATAATATTTTAGAAAATTTGGTGGGAATAGAGTTACCAATTATGCAATTGATAAACAAACGAAATTACAAATTATTCATAAATAAATTATGAATGCTAACTTAAAAGGTATTTAATACAAATATCTTTCAAACCATATAGAATATATTTTTACTTTTAAATTGTTAAGTTTTCAATTGAGGGCACATAATTTTGCCAAGCAATTGCCCAGAAATTTCAGTTAAAATCTAACGACACACTTTATTGTTTTGTTTCTTAGCAAATAGCGAAAGAGATTTCAGGAGGCGAATGTTCGAAAGGGATTCTCTTTTATGGACCTCCAGGGTGCTCAAAAACGATGTTTGCCAAAGCTTTAGCAACCGAAACGCAGTTTACCTTTTTTACTATTTAAATTATATAAATTTCTTTAAATTAGCTTAATATATATATATTAAGAATTTTATGTTTATTAAGATATAATTATATTTCTCTTGGTTCTTCAATTATTTTTATTTCTTGATATTCTAATATTGTTACAGGTTTTTTATTTTTCCGTATAATTTACAATTAATATAATTTTTATATTAACAGACCATTTATTAAGTTTAATTATTTTATTATATTTCAATTTGAAGAGGATTTTCTTGTAAGTTAAAATAAAACTATCTTATTAAAATATAAATAGAAAAATTTTTTTTAACTTTAAAATAACTTTAGTACTGAATTCCGACCTCGTTTGACCTGACAAACATTCTCTGAGCTCGACGAACCTTACACACGCATCGCACATCATCCTTGGTACAGGTATTTTGTTACGTACAAATATAAGAGTTCTTTTACTGCAGGCTTAATAAGCTTTTTAATATATCTTTTTCTTTTTATCTCCGCTTCTCACAAATGATGGTAGGTTGCGTAAACATCACGGAAACAGTCGCGTATCATGCATAAGCGTTCCTGGTATGAAATAAGTTAAGTGGGGACTCCCAATCCAACACACTGTCCCTTTAAGTAGCCTCCTACGAGAGCGCAATAACATACGCTGTGAAATTCTTGCTCCGACACAGGGATAGGATATAATTTATATTTAAGAATCTCTGTTTTCAAATAACAAATGGTATATATAATAATAACATATTATGAATATTATATTATAGAGATAGATATTAATATGTAGTATAGTATGAGTAGTATATATAATATATATTATATATTTATTAATAAATATATAATATATATAGTAAAGAGAATATATTATATAATAGTATATAACCTATATATTATATATATTAAAAATAGAATAGCTATATATATACGTATGTATATAATATAAGTATATATACTATATATATATATTAATATATATATATATCATATATATATATATATAATATTATATACAAGTGAACCGTTTATGAGAAATTTAACCGCGTTATATCCTTAATCGTTAAAAAAAAAAATTAACGACGTATCATTAACAGCGTTTATCGCGTAAGAATGAGGAAGGTTAACGTTACCGGGTGATTCCAACAAGATCATAGAAACATGTAATAAATAATCATGTTAAATTTTCTTTCGTTTTATGATTGCAGATATTCTAATTATTGAATTTAATAGAAAGATTTATATATTATATAATATCATATACAATTTATATATTATAGTATAGATTAATATTCATTATGAAGTTATATATAGGTTAAGATAACATATATAACGTATTATTATGAACGCCACTGAGAAAAAAATCAACTAGTAGGCCCTAACGTAAATACAAACAATATACTCTAACCCTCGACGCTGTTGATCGACTAACATAATGTTTGATAAGAAAGAAAATGTACATCATTTTTCCCAACTAGTAGCCATAATGATATCCTAGATTTTGTTTATTTACATCTCTGGGTATCACCAAGCACTCAGCTACACACATATAACAAAACAAACACACACCCGGAGTCCACTACCAACACTGACTATCTCCTACAGTGCGCAGCATGACATATAGTACACTACACTCACGGAAAACCCAGAGGGGAGGGGGCGTACAGTTCGTACATTATAGGAAGGAATTTGAAACTTATCAATCGTACTATAGAACGAAAGACAAAATAATATACTGTAGTAAATACAAAAAACCCCAACAAAACCCCTCTAGTCCGGACCAGCCGACATAGCGTCGTGTCAGCCCAATTCCATACGCTCTTCGACTCATCTCCACACCACACCCCAGCCTGAAAAGCCCCCCACACGTAAACATTCATTACCTCTCTTGCCTGAAGAGAATAACGGATACCTCATCTTCCATTTTGCGTAGCTCGGTAGAACATATCACAATTATCTTGAACAATTTGATGAAAGAACAATCAATCTTATACTTATGCTCCATTTGACCTGTAAAAACCGTGGCTTGATACCACCTTACCGTTTCGCTGCCTTAACACTACAAGCCAGACGCCAACCACAACTACCCATAAACACATAGCCAACTACACCAACAAACTACACACACACTAATATAGATCGATTGCTGCTCATCGACCACCACCAACCGAGGTCGAAAAGTCGACGTGTTCTTCGAGTAGGCGTGTCCGAAATCACAGATAATACCGCAACCTTCTCTAGGACACACAACATCGATCCTTTCACCATTGCTCGTCCATCGTTTTCTACTATCGTTGTATCGCGAAAAAATAATCCAACATTTCCTTTCCAGCCATGGTATAATTGCTCACCTTTACTTCTTCTCATCTGAATTCTCACTTCCGCACTACATTATCACACTTAGCAGACCTACCTTTCTACTGTCCTTTATCCTTTGCTCCTTGTGTTGATACTCCTCACCACACCTATCATCAGCCTTTAATCCACCGTCACCTCACCGCTGCCCTCTATCTTTACGTACCTCTAACCTTACTGCTCATCATGCCCGGTCTTCACCGTGGACAGCGCCTTCATCATTACACTTACGCTCACGTTACCACAACCCTTCTGGCCTCTCGACCCTCTGACTTTGTTCGCGCTTCTGACACCGGAATACAGCACTCTAATCGTTCCTCACACCAAACTCATGCAACGTATTTCACCGAGCTCTTCATAATTCTCTTACTATCCAAATACTCGTATAACTACTACCATATACCTACTCATACCTCTTTCCATATCCTACTTTGTTCTCACCAGTCACACCTGCCATTGTGTACCAAACGACTGCCCTACTAACACTCAACCTTCCTTCCCTTTTCTCACCATATTCACCCCTCCCTCAGATACTCCTCTGACCTACTCCTGCTTTCACACCTCATGCTATAAATACGCTTGTAGACGTCTACAATTTCTCCACTAAATGCTTCGACCTCAAAAGTCAACTGCTCTTTCGGAGTTTGTCATAACCTTCACTCCTCACCAAATACACAGTAGTTCCTTCTAACTGGTAGTCTACTCTCTCACCTCTATCACCTATTACCCGCGTACGGGTTTGTCCCCTACACACTCTAACCTTCTTCCTGCTGTCCACATCACATACCTTTTGGACCTATAAATCGTAATGGTACTTCGAACCATCACAAATACACTCGAGCTATCACCTTACAAACTGTCTTTGCAGATTCAACAGTAGCCTATCACCCATTGCACCACCTGGGCCCAAACTTTCTGAAGTCACTCAAATACCTCTGAATTCCCTGAGTCAACCGAGTGAGCCAGAACTACTACCATTTTCATCCTACAGCCGATGTAGCACATTTATTCTCTCTCTCTCTCCCGAAACCCCAATATGATAATTTATGCATCTCGAAAGATAGCAACCCCACCTTGTATGGGTGGGCCTCTTGTCGCCCACAATTAGGCCAGAGCTCATTTGCCTTGGGTGATCTGGTCACTCACATCTGCTCTTGTCAGATAAATGGTACACGATTTTCAGTGATCTTTGTCCCCTAGAATGCAGCCTGTGAGACAAGGCATCTACATCGTTTCTTCTCAGTCATGATATCCGATATTCGCATAGTCCCCTTCCGATTGATACACTTTCTGTCTTTTAATTTATGAAATGACTCCATATATCTGTTCCAATCTATCTCCTTTGCTCTTTTCTTTCGCAAATATCTTCATCACCTCCGTAGATATTTCATGCCACATCCTGTCTTTTTCCTAACGCTTCCCATCTACATCCACCACTAAAACTCATAAGTCCTTGCTCCCGAAACCAAGACAAATTCCACCTGCAGGTTGGTTCAAGACTCAGTCATCGCTGATAAGAAGGTTGAAGCACAAGCTTGTAAACTTAGCGTCTCGCCCAGCATCAACTCATCTGCCAGTCAATGATCGCTTTAAACTCTAGGATCAAGACTAGTCGGTCCCTCTTTTAGCCGAACATTCCGATTGCGCTGTACTAACCAGACCACCCTACTAGGCACCTATCTTACATTCCTTCCCAATTAGATCCCGTACAACTGAGATAGAAAAACAACAATAGACCACATACGTCCACTACCGGACAGTCGATACCACACACCTCACCCAGATGCGTTTTTTTGCGGCGAACAGCGCTCATCCTACCTAGACTGAGAAAAAAACTCATAGGAGCACTAATCGTAAAACTAAGACAAGTATACTGCTTGAGAGCTCCCGCTGTGCTCCTGTTCTTAAATTTAAGAAATGGTTAGAATATATTCTGTTAACTTTTTCCGAAACGTAAGTGATGATGAAATCCGTTTTATTTTGTTTATTTATTTTTTTATTTTTCTATTTTCTTTTTTATTTATTTTTTATTTATCATTTTTTCTTTTTATTGTTTTATTTCTATTTTTTTTTCTTTTTGTTCTATTTTATTTTTTTCTTTTTTTTTTTTGTTTTTTTTTTTCTTTTTTTTTTTTTTTTTTTTTTTTTTTTTTTTTTTTTTATTTTTTTTTTTTTTTTTTTTTTTTTTTTTTTTTTTTTTTTTTTTTTTTTTTTTTTTTTTTTTTTATTTTTTCTTTTTATATTTTTTTTTTCTTTTTTATTTATTATTTTGTTTTTATTTTTTTTATCTTTTCTTTATTTTTTTTTTCTTTTTTATTTCTTTTTATTTTTTTTTTTTCTTTTTTTTTTTTTTCTTTGTTTTTTTTTTTTTTTTTTTTATTTTTTATTTCTTTTTTTTATTTTATGTTTTTCTTTTTATTCTTTCTTTATTTTATTTCTTTTTGTGTTTTTTTTTTTTTTTTTATTCTATTCTGGTAATTATCAGAGGGAGGGTACATTTACATTAGGAAAGGATATGATAACAATTATTACAGAATGGTTATCTTGTCATAGAGAAATAAAATAGATCTAGGTAAGTATCAAACCCAATAATAATAACTCCTCTACACAGCCGATAATTATGCCGTCGGTACAACCTCCATCGTTTGCTCTTCCGGGTAGCCTGAAATGCCTCCCATGTACTTCATCCCACTCTTCTTGCCTGAAGAGAAAGCACATAACTCATCTTCCATTGACATAGCACAAAAACACAACACCATCATACTAGGAGAAGACACATACAATTTTATCAATTTATTATATTTATAGATATAATATAATTTATACTATATATATATAATACATAAAATACATATATATATATTATATATATATAATATAAATTATAATATATAATATTTATATTAGTATATAACTCGTCTTATATTAGGACTATATATATATATATATATTATATATTATATATATATTAGATTGCGAAATCGTACGTATGTCGTATCGGCCGAATACCGAATAATCGGTATTCGGCTTTTTGCCGACCTATGGGCGGAATATTGAGCTTTATAAACAATAAATTACGTCAACATAAGAAAGTTATTTCAATTTAAATTGAAATTTTAGAAACTATTTTCCAAAAAAATAAAAATAGCCAAATTTGTAGCAATATGGCGAAAATCTTGCCATTTGTCGACTGATAAGGCCCATTTATAATGTTGTGAAGAATTCATTTAGATACAGCGACATTTTATGATGGGAGAGTGGCTCATATTTCATGTTTATTCACAATTTGCAACTATGCATTCACGATCCAATATTATGTCAGAAGTCTTAAAGATATTTTATACTTGCAGAAGCATATCTCTCATTTTCACATTCAGCAACGGCAGCTGCAAAAGCTTAAAACTTACAGATGCAGCCTGCAATGTCAAACAGCATAAATTAATTCAAGACGTTCTACACGCTGGAACAGAATTATGATATGCTTAAAAGATTGTTGAACAAAAAGTTCCCCTCCATATACGCTGCTGAAGCAATCAGAAAGTTGACTGATTTTCAGGGCAAAATTATTCCATTTCCATTTAAAAATCAACTAAAAATCATTAAACGTTAAGTAACAGTCGCCAAGTGATCCCTTCCATTTAGCTAAATCTATTTTTAAATAGGCAATTAAAAGCAAAGCTCAATGGATATAATACACCTCGTTGAAGACGTTAGAATCAGTAAAAAAAAGACTTTCAATGTCTATGTGATAAATCTTTGTGTGCACTTCTTAGATCTGCGATTCAAGCTATTTTAATAAAGAAATCAGATGAATCAGTAAAAAAATGGCCGTTGAACATAAAGAATGCATGAAAAATTAGCTCCTGACTCTTCTGCCGACGATGATTTACGTAGTGGGAAAGGAAGCTGAAGTCCATTTTCATCTTTAAATGGATTGTTTAAGAAATGTGCATCAAATCGTCATACAGAAAGAAAAGTGCGATGAAAAAAGAAAGTCCCCATCTCTACGATGTGATATATTGACATAAAAGTAAAAGGCTACATACGGAATACATCAAGAAATACACAAATTATAAGTTTGCCTTTGACAGTGAAGACAATGATATTCCTCAATTGGTGGAAAAACACTGGAAATAATTTTAAGAATTTGAAAAAACTAGCAGATAAAATTACCTTCAGCTCATCGTCACAGTCGAAATGAAAAGAATATTTAGGAACAGAGAAATATTTATGAAGCCACAAGAAATAGGTGTATCCCCTGAAAATGGAGAACTGCTATGTCTGTCATTTTAACCTTAGACCTTATTCAAATGAAGTTTAGTTCATTCTTTAACTCATTTTCATATTCATTTCAATTAATTTATTTTTAATATTGAATGGTTGCTACAGTAAGAAATAGTAATTTCACTTTTTGGTTTATTACTTGTAATTATAACACTGTAACATGAAATTATCTGACGGGTTTACCAATTTAATATTGATGCAATTCAAATATGATATCGGTTTGCACTATCACACGCATTGTGAGATATTGTTGTAAAACACAGATTTGTAAAATTTATGATTTTTACCTTTTTCAAGAGGTCTATCACAATTATGATATATCTAATATATATATATAATATATTATATATAATTATATAAATATATATATATATATATAATTATATATAATAATATATAATAATATATATATATATATAATAAATAAATAATATATATAATTATATTATAGATATATATATATATATTGGATATATAGGGAAGAACAAATCGCAATGATATGATACATGTCTTGATAGATACATGTTAAACATATAATACAACTATGAATGAAAAAGAGTAATATGGACAACAATGAATGTAATAGAAGGAATGGTTAGTTAATGTAAACATACTACGATGGTAGTAACTTTCTCTTGTAGACGATCTACTGTGCATAGGGTCTGGAATATCCCTCATCAGGCTCCAACAATAGTCGGCCATCCTATTGATATCCCACTTGTCCTGGTAACGTCTTCCATGAACTTTAGATCTTGATGGAACGTTCACCTGCTCATCACTAACATCGCTAAGGTTATCCGATTTTCTTAGTGAGAATGTAAGTAGTGCAACTTTATACTCATTCTACATCATTGAAATGAAAACTGTCTAGCAGTCCTGTACAATGTTAGTGGTTCGGCTTTCCTGTTCTCCAGAAAATTCTGTGCTACACGAAAAAGCATTCAGCTCTGCCTCTACACAGTCATGTTGTGCATAAGGCAGCATCACTGGAGGAGTGTCCGTATTTTGGGGCCATCAAAATCCCAGCTTTTTCTTTCTCGTCACTCAGACAGAACGTTGAACCATATATAAGGAAGCACTCACCACAAGTCAGGCTCACAATTGTTTATCAAACAGTTTTATGTGTATGGAGGTAGATGATGTTTTTCTCTCTGTACAAGTTCACGTGATGTGTTCTGTCACCTGGCGTCAAGGTTCCCTCGGTGCCATTCTCTTGGTCCAGTGATCCTTTGCCGCCCGGCTGTCCCCAAAGCAAGAAACAGGCCAATTTTGGTGAAACTGGCTTGCTGCCGAGCCAAAGATGTTTACCATTTTGAGTCGAGCATATTTACCATCCATGTACCTGATATTTGTAGCCTCTCCAAACTCTTGATTTTTGCATACTCCCTCTCATCCGTACCAAGTACCCTACTGGATCCGAAGCATACCTGTTGCCTGTGTAACAACACCACTTTAAACTGCTCTTGGGAGTGTCAATAAACAGTCGCCACTCACACTGCATCGTATGCTGGAGTCCCATAGCGAGTAGTAGCTGCAACTTCACTGCAATACACAAGGTACCATCTGACTGGAAGCTCTGCTTCTCTGTTAACGATAAAATGTACTCTTTGCCTGGTCCAGTATCATCTTTTCATGCAACTTCGAACAACACTCAGGAAACTCGGCAATAAAACTCTCATACAAAGAGCGTTCAGTCACCTGGTGAAAATGACGGACCATCACGTATTTCAGATGGATTGATAGACATCACCAGGGCATTGGCATCCATACATGTAGAAGTACTAAAGTTACCACATTCCCGAATCGACGAGTAAAACTTGTCTACTGTAGATATATGCGGAAGGTAAGTCTATACAGCCTACGTAGTACGCCCATGAATTTTGTCAAATAGGCAAAAATAAGGATCCATGATTGAACGAAAACGGGATGTGATACAGGCAAATCCGAGAATAAATATGGAATCAGCACCTCCGAATCATATACTGCTACAAAAGTCCACCAAGAAAAATTTCCCTTTTTTGTTGCCTCATTGAATTTTTTTATTTTCCTAAATTTGACGAACTTGAAATAACTATCGGCCCGAATAGTAATAGATTATTCGGCGAATATTCGTATTCGCGATATTCGGTATTCGCTTTTCACTATTCGGCACAGTCCCTAATATATATATATATATATTATAATATATTATAATATATATAATAATAAAAGTATATAATATATATATAAGTAATATATATTATATATATATATATATATATATATATATATATATATATATAAAAAGTTAACCAGTAACAAAATAATAATAAAATAATAATAATAATAAAAACTAATATAACATAATAAAATAATAATAATAATATAATAACCATACGTAAAAGTAATAATACCCAAACAATTTATATAAGGAATATTAAGCTATAAATAAATAATTGGTTTGACCTACAGATACTTTGCGCTGGCAAAGAATTACTTCCAAAGCGTAAATACCTTAATTTAATATTAATAATATATTATTGTTAAAATAATTACGATTTTACCAACTACATTTTAAGGGTAGGTCCAATTTTTGCTTGGGGCTGACCCAATTTTCACCAACCCTAAAAATGGACATAAATTCGGAATTGTCAGCGATTTGACCTAATCACATCCAGATGCGTAGTTTTTCTGAACGTCTAAATACGTCGTTTTCGAGTGTTTTTCTGTTCCTGTAGACAGTCATAATTTTTATTTTTTCAAAGCCTATTTTTTGAAAACATTGTGAAACTCCATACCCGTAGTTCTGAAAAACTTCAAACTTGAAATATAACAAAGATTGGACTATTAACTAAAAAGTGTAGGAACAGAAATTTGATATTTTGATATTTGAGCATTGGTCGATTTCAAAATCTACTATTCATTAATGAAATTAAAAGATTTGGGAATAACTTTTTTTAGTTTTATCCGATCGTATGAAATTATTCAGAACATTTTAGTCGCGATGAGATGCACATTTTTACTTAGATAATTTAGTTGTATATGCAGTATTTTGGATTGTTCTGGAACAAATTCAAAAAAAAATTGGGGAATTTTAAAAATTTCTTTTTGATATACAGAAAATATACTAAGTAAAAAGTGTACTTCCCGATTAATACAACCGGATAATTGATGTTGAGTCGAGTATAAAAACAAAATGTCAATATTCACCGTTTTTCAAAAATTCATCGTTGATAAAAGGTGAAATAATTGATTTTTTTCTACTTATCCGATCAACATCAAATTTTCAGGACTTGTATAATCCGGGCGAGATCACACCGTTTTTTACATAGATATTTTTCAGTCCAATCACACCAAACCCCCAATTTTTGAAATTTGTTCCAAGAACAGAATCCAAAACTACTGCATATACAAGAATTAACTAGTAAAAACTGTGCATTTCTATCCCCCCGCCGCCCCCCACTCCCCAGTAACAGAAAAAAAATATCCCTAATTTTTCAATTTGAAACCCAAAATTGAAGTGATCCAGTAAGATTAGGTCGGCAATTTGGGTCACAAACAAATTCGTTTCTACACTTTTAGATAAATAGTTCCAAACTCTTATACTTTCATCAAGTTTGAGGTAACATTCCAAAGTAGTTTTAGGAGTTTCGACAAAACAAAGGTTTGAAAAATGAAATTACAAGAATGACTACAACAGAAGAAACACTCGAAAAGACGTTTTCAGATTGTCAGAAAAAGCTACAGTTGTGTTTTATAGGGTCAAAATCGCTGAAATTCAGATGTTATGTCCTTTAGGAGCTGTGAAAATTGGGTCTTAGCGTGAAGCAAAATTGGCGCCTCCCTAAATACAAATGTTATATTTTTTTATAAATTACAACGCTATTAGGCTAACTTCTTATATTTCACTATTCACAAAGAAAGTAGTTCAAGTAACGAAAAGAATTAATGACTCATGTGAACGGGCCAACAGGCACTATATTTTTTTCTCACGAACCAAAAAAATGAGAATACATGCAATATAAAACATGTAAACATACTAATTGAGATAATAACCGTTTAAAACACTCATTTGAGCTAATGAAGAGCGTTTAAGAAATTGGAAAAAAAAGTATATTTAAAGATAATGAATCTAATACAATTAATGAGCATTAATAATATTTTATAAACTCGAAATTAAGGTAACGGTTAAATGATGTAGGGGAAAATTTATAACTCG
>JABUQX010053083.1:0-2500 GCA_015478945.1 Trachelipus rathkii
CTTAGTTAATTAAGTATAGGAAAATTTACGTTGAAGTGACTAGTATTTTGTGTGGGATTAATTATTTTTAGTGATAATTTTACGATCAAATAATATATATATATTTTTATTTAATATATATATAAATAATATATATATATTAATAATATTATATATATATTATTAATAATATATTTATTTATATATATTAATATTAATATTAATTATATATTATATATATGTTATTATTTAATATATATATAATTATATATATATATTAATATATATATATTAATTTAATATATATAATATATATAATATTAAGTATTATTATATATATATATTATATATATTATATATTATTATATATATTAATATATATTGATATTTAATTAATATATATATATATATATTATGATATATATATTATATATATATTATTAATTATATATGGTATATATATTTATATATTATATATATATATATATATATATATTATTATTAATATATATATATATAATTAATATATATATATATATATATATATATTATTATAATATATATATATATATATATATATATTATATTATATATAATTAATATGTTAATATTTAATTATATTAAATCTATATATATTATATATATATATATAAATATATTATATATTATTAATATATATATATATATAAATTAATTATTTATATTATATAATATTATATAATATATTATATATATATATTATTATATATATTATATCATATATATATCAATATATTTTATAATATAATAATAATAAATTAATAATATATTAACGAGGTATATAACATTGTAGGAAACTGTATTATATATTCGGTTCCATTATGGTAAATATTAAAATCTTTCATCTAAATACAATATTCAATATTATTGAATATCAATGGGCATAGATATTAAAATGTAACAATTCTCCTACTAAAAATGTATTTCGGTTCCGAATATTCAAACATTTTTAGTTCATTAACTTTATTACGTTGCTTTAATGGGAAATCAAGTTTATTATATAATATTCTGGGTATTAAATATAAAAATGTTTGGGGATTTAGGGGAATTCATTACATATATTTACTTTAATAGTATAAATTAATAAATCATAATAACTCATATTATTAATACACAATACTCTATATAATTACCTTTTGGTATGATGATTTGGGGATTAGATGTTATTAGTAAAATATATTTCCTCTGCTGTAATATTATTAACAATAATATTAATATTTTTATATATAAAATTAATTTTTATTTTTTCTTGTTATGTATTATATTAATTCTCGCTTTTGTGATTTTGATTATTAGCACGCACAACACTTATAAAATAATATGTTAAAATATCAATCATTATGATAAATCGAGGAAATTGTGCCAGATTCTTATGATAAAGGTTTTTGTGAAATGTACGTAGTGTGTGGTTAAGACTAGACGGAGCTAAAAAGTGACTTGAGGTACTTATTTCACTCACTGATTAATTACTATGGCTAAATAACGAATGTATTTATTATTGGAAGTCTGATGTATATTTATAGGTACTCAGGACTGCACAGGAATTATGATTGTCATTGGCTTTATTATTGTTTTGAATTTTTTGT
Organism: Trachelipus rathkii; assembly: GCA_015478945.1. Taxonomy (NCBI): domain Eukaryota; kingdom Metazoa; phylum Arthropoda; class Malacostraca; order Isopoda; family Trachelipodidae; genus Trachelipus; species Trachelipus rathkii. The sequence goes on from JABUQX010053083.1 coordinate 1,605, forward strand.
CTGAAGATAATTGAAGATTAAAGATAGTATAATGTGGTTAGGCTTATTAATATATAGAGTAAGAGAGAGGGGTAATCCGCATGCGAGATAAGAGACTTTGGCAAATAAATCCCAGGCATATAATAGAGAAAGAATGTATAGATAATCTCATAAAGAATTCAGGTCTGAATATGAGAATACGATAAATATGATTGCACCTATATGCTGGGTGAAATGTTTTTAAAGCTTCTAACGGTTAGTATCTAGCTTCTTATTTTTGATAATAAGGGATACTAATCAGCTGAGATGAATAATCGAAGGTGTAATAGATGGAGGTAAAAAGGTTAAAATGTATCGAAAAAAATAGTAAAAATAAAAACATTGAAAAATATATCAATATAATTAGTAATAAACTTGAGATAAACTATAATGAAATTACAGGAAAATAAAAGCTTTTAAAATAAATAGAAATAGGAACTATAGAATCGAGTACTAAGATAATTGTATAGACTAAATATATATATGGAGAGTGCGCAAATTATATATTCAGAAAGGACAATCCGGAAATGCTTAAAAAAATTTACAAATATGGATATGACACCGCTATCAAAGATGTGGAAACAAGCTTAAAAAGTGGTATTACAAACAGATATATTGATGTAATTAAGTATAGAATAATTAAACAAATGGTTATGACTGGTAATATTACAACATGATTGGCACATAATGACACAATAAGATTATAAGGATTTAAAGATATAGTGATACTAATATTATATGGAACTTAATTAGGACAATATTATTAGGATATAGACTCTAATAATTTTTAGTACAAGAGTTAAAGTAGATTGAAAATGTAGAGATGCCCAGAAGTATGCTTGATGTATATTTAGTTTTCTAGTTATACTCATATGGAA
>JABUQX010053083.1:7500-17500 GCA_015478945.1 Trachelipus rathkii
TTAATTATAAATATATTAATTTTATACTATATATTATATATATAAAATATTATATATTATACCTATTATATTATATTATAACTCACTATTATAAAATAATAGTAATAGAGTATTATATTAATAATATATATATAATATAGTATATAATATTTTAATAGCAAATATAAATTTATACCTATAAATATTATATATAGATGATATAATAGCATAAGAATTATATAAATATGATACATAAATAATATACTGCAAGAAAAAATTATAAATTAAATTAATACATAATAAAAGGGTGAAATTTATATGGTATATATTAATAGTCTATCAAGTATATTATATATTATATTTTGATTCAGTAAATATATAATTCACTCTCATTATAAGTATAATATATATTCTAATATATATATCTATTAATATATATATATATATATTGACCTATTAATGTATTAACGTATATATTATGTATATATATATACTCAATATTAGATATAAATAGTATAATCAATTAAATATTTATATAATAATTATAATATTATTTCTAATATACTTATAATAATATATGATACAGTGATGGGCATCTGATACAAAAAATTCGCTGTAGCGTATACAGATATTTTCGATCACATAAAAGTATACAAAAATTTACTTTACCGATACACCGATACAGAACGCGATACTTGCTTTACCTTCTTTTGGCGATAACGATAACGATACATGCTAATCGCGATTTACATGTATCTAGATACTTATTAATGAGCTGAGAGATATATAAATTATTTAGGAGTTTATAATAATATATAATTATGTTTAAGCTCATCAAGCAGCAACGAATGAAAATCATTGAATATATATACTTAATACATAGAAATCAGCACTCACAATATTTATATGTAAGATATATATAACTAACTTTTGTAAGAGTTTTGAGGCATATATATCTGCGAAGATATTTGTTCCTAGGGAAATCTCAAATTTAATATGATGGCAAAATAAGTTGAAAGACAAACACCCGAAGATAGTGTCCATAGTAAATATTCAGAACGTTTCGCGCTAAAGGGCTAAGTCGCATCGTAGATAAGCTATAGTAAACTATAATTATATAAATGGAAACAAACTCAGGATATTTTACGCATTATCTATTGCGCCTCTGTGATATATATGAAACTAAGAATGTATTTAACAAGAAATTGGTTAAGGATGTTTCCCAGTCATATATATTGGATAGATACCAGAAACGAACAAATTATATGCGGATTACCAGAAAGGGAAAAAAATTATGCAGTCTATACTTATTACCTCGTTTTACTAACTTATACATACTGGAAAATAGATAGATAGAGATAAGATATTAATCTCAAACTAATTTAAATACCTTAAGTAAACACATAAAATTGGCTTGGTAAAAATTTTAATATTGATAAACTTATTCTAATAACTTAAAAATCCAAATATTTTAATAAAGTTAAATAGATAAATGAAGAGTTATAAAAGACATATATGAAATTATTAAATTAAACATAAGATTTAGTTTGATTACGATAAGTAGGAAAAAGTTTGAGGTGGGATGTCGGGCATACGCAATATCATAGATGTAATGAAGTTGCTACTCCAAGAATTTTTGTCGCTGAGTTGGTGAGTGATGCAGCAGGGAATCTGGAGAAGTCGTTGGTTTAAGTAGAATGGGTATGATAGTTCGTGGCATATATGGACTAACGTCTATGAGATGAAAATTGGAAGAGTGTGTTAGGATAGAGAGAAAGACTTGGGTACGGAAAGAAAAACCCATGTGTTTTGGCGAATCCCTGATGCAAAGTTGTAGGCCTGTTTTGACCTACATATGCGGGCAGACACATTACAAGCCAGGAGCATACTTTTATTTACACAAGTAGACCTATGAGGGTAGCAAACACTTACATTAGGGATTAAATCTTTATGGGTAACCATGAAATGTTAACTATATAATTATTGGAAGTTATTAGTAGGAATAAAATAAGAGGAAATGGAGATAGGTCATCGTTAATTATTGAGGATTCATGGAGGAGTTTAACCTAGATAAGAGGTGTCGGTGAATCGCCTTTGTGATAAAGGAATTCATTCCAAGTAATTTTCTCCGTTAGGCGACATTCCAAACAGTGGGAGCTAGGCTCGGTCTACAATGGTTCTCATAACCCGGAAGGTTCAACTATGCACATCTTTATCATAGCTCAAGAGTAATTGAAGGAGTTAAAGATCTTAAAAATTATCTGAAGCTTCCTTGTAGGGATTATTAGTTGTAGGAATTAGTTATAAGAAAACACCAGGAGCGCTGACCTTATTTAGGCGCGTTTAAGCATTCTAGTACCTGTAAATTAGATAGGTGAGCCATTTAAAATTTAATCTGGAAGAAAGCTGAAGAACGTGAGTGCCTAATTGGGCGGTGGGAGGTCGCTTTGAGGTATAATGCTTTTGTGGTAGAAAAGGAATCCAGTTAGTGCGAGAGACGCCAACATCAAGCAAACGGAAGGAATTCCATCCCACTTCACCATTCCTTTCGTAAATTTTATATGTGGAAGTTGGTTATTTAGGAAATTTAAAAATAAGTCGGCATGTTCTCCTTTGTTGGAAAAAATTAAGAAGGCAGTCATTCCACATATCTTTGTAGAGCATGGGTTGAGGCTAGGGGGGCATTTTTCGAGCCCAAGACTGTTCATGGACTCATTGTACAGATGGAAGGCGTTAGGGCAGAAAGAGGGTACCCAGCAAAATATAATATATCAAAGCGCGAAAGGTCGCGAGGTTTATCTTCGCGCGCGAAACACAATATTAGCCACATTACCCACTCCATTCTGTTGTATATATGGATGATATATTATTAACAGCATAAAAATTCAGAATCTGAGGCTGTGCGCTTAAATTGATAATTTTGTAAATATTTGTATAATAATGCTATTGAGACTTCCTATACTTTCTTGGTTAGAAAACAAAGTATCAAATTTTGGTAGTTGTTGGAAGGAAGTGATCTTTTTCAGACAGGGGTTTCTAAGGCAAATTTCTGGTTTTATACATTTATACAATTTTTTTGTATTTTCTATACCAAGATATATTATAGGAGGTTTCAATAAGCTAGCAATTTACAAAATTTATCTAATGGTGTAAGCCAACCTACTTATACGCTTCAAGATTCTTTACTCTGTTTGAATAACAAAATTCTTTATCGCAGATTGCATGGTGTGGCCTTAGGGAGTTCACACTCATGGGTAGGCTTTTCGCACACGCTTTCCTCTGCTATCATGAACAGTCTTGGCTCGAAAACTTCCCCCCAGCCTTCAAACCCATTGTCTACAAAGACTATTGGGTAGGTGACTGCTTCTACTTAACACTTTTTTCTAAAAGAGCAAAGATTGGCCTCTGTGACTTATATATTCTTTGTCACATATCTATCTTCATAATCAATATACAATCAATATCAATTTCACTGGAATGTGAAGTGGATGGAATTTCCTTCGGTTTTCTTGATGTTGGCGGTACATACTAATCCGATTACTCAAATGGTTCCTTTTTCTACACAGATTTTACCATGCAAGGACGAACATAGCTTAAACCCAATATAGGCACTCTCTCATTAATATACGCTTTCTTTTCGTGAATAAACTCTTAAATTGTCCAGCTCTTACAGGCAGAATACAACGCGGAAGACATCTTTAAGGTAGTGTTCCTTTCACTCGAGAGAATTTTTATCTATTTCATTCATGATTGATACAAATCTTTACTTGAGCTTCGCTGTCATTTATTACATCTCGCTTTCTTCTACCTTGATTGAATTTTTTTAAATATTGGGCAGGTACTTTATAAAGTTCGCTGAGTAACCTTTGACCACCTACTCCCCACCGTTTATTGAGTGAATACCATTCTTAATAAAACAGAACAATTATACCATTGAAGATTCATTACATACAGCGTTGATTTCACTCCGACACCCTCTCATATAAGAACCCTCACACTGCACTGATATTTACAATTATTAACGAGACACTTTCCCATTTGCCACCTTTTTTAATTTTTATTTCTACTAATAACTTCAAAATTGTATAGAATTTGTATATACAGTGTCAGGGCTAGATGGGTATCCCCTAAAGAGTTTGCAACTCCTCTGTTCTACTGGTATAAGTGTGACTGACTGTATATATGCCTGCTTGATGTAACAGGATTATCAACAAGAAGCACTATTACAAACTTTGAGCATCAGATTAGCAATCACACAAGGGTTTTTCCTCTTTCCGTATGGGTACAATTTTCCCACTCTAATCCTTGACATATACTGAATTTTCTAATCCATAGCGTAGCCAATAAGCCCTACGTAAAATAGATCATCTCACTACCTCAACGAGCTTTACTCGATTACATTTGTAACACATCACTGATAACTACGAGAACTATAGGGGATGATAATACTATGACGGAGAGTACAAATTTCTACCTCCCTCTACATTCATGAAATTTGGAGACCGAATCACTCTAGACTCTATCTGGGTCAATGCGAACTTGAATTATATTTTCATTGTAGGTAATGGTATATCGCATTAGATAATGGTCAGGTATATAGGGCTTTACAATTTTGTGTATCACTGGTATGAGTAGAAGAAGTATGAGGAGTTTTTATGAAGGAGTAATGGGAAGGTGAAGAGGAGAGATTTCAAAAGAGCCAACGAAATTGTATGTATAGAGGAGCAATTTAGAGGGTATACATGAAGGTTTAGGATTAATCTGTGTGCCTTTACATTCTTATGTTTCATCCAGTATGGTAGTAAGAGAGAAAGGGAAGAAGGTTAGTAGAACGAGGTTAATAGATAGAGTTAAAAACTTGTTGAGTAAGATTTGATTGTTGATAATTGTTAGTTTTGGAATTAGTATATGTAGATATTCCTATAATTTTGATGGTATCTGTTGATAGTATTGTAATGAATAAATGTCTAGGTTTTCTATATATTTTACTATATTTTGATATAATCGGAATATTATGAGGACGTTGGTTCTATTAATATTTTATTAGTGTGACTTATAGCTGATGAGGATGCGCTAAGGCTTAGCGCGAGAACGTTCTGGGGTATAACTATGGCCTATGCATTGGTGTTTGTCTTACTTTCATCTATAGTAATGATAAGTATGGAAGTATTAGTAAGTAGGAGAGAGTAGAGAGTAATGGAGTAGATATAAAGTATGATAGATAGAGAGAGAGAAGAGAGAAGTAAGAGATGAGAGATATAGGTAGAGTAAGATAGGTAGAGTATATAAAATATATATAGTTACGTAGTGAATAGTAGAGATAGTAAGATATAGTATAAAAGAGAGATAGACATAGATAGTGAGTAGAGTAGCAGTAAGAGAAGAAGGGCTCTTGCAATTGGTGAGAAGAGAAGTAATGAAAGTGAGAGAAGATACTGAAAGAAGACTTGAGGAAAAGCCTGAGTTAGATAATGTGTACGAGAAAGACGCACTATTTCACTTATGGTAGAGAATTGAAAACGCTGGCTAAAGAGAGAGCATTTCATCGACAGTCTGCTATTTTAGGAGTGAAGGAAGAAAACGATACGAACTGAAGAGGTGCATGTTCTAATGATGGTGATAGATGGTGGAGTAGAGAGAGATGCTATGAGTTATTTAAAGCATAGAAAAGATAGAAAAACGACGAGAGGAAAAATTGGAGGGAATTTGAGATTCAGTAGAAGATTTATTCGTGCAAAATATTTGACGAACCTAATACCATTTATCACATATCGAACTTCGCTTGGTAAGATGATAGGGATAAATTTTAGTCTCTGATATGGATATTAATCATATATAACATAGCTCCATCGCTACTAACTTATATCTCAATGGATCATTATCACAATGATTGAAGAATAACTTCGCACGAAAATACCTATTTGAGAATAAACACATTTTATGTAATGTTCAGCTACAAGTATTGAGCTTGACAAGACTATTACATGAAGGAGTTACATTGATTAAATAATGAATAATGACGATATATTTATTTTTAAGTTAACTAAACGCTAGAAATAATAGAAGTTTTGGACAACTAAATGATACATAGAATAAGATACGATCGATATGATTTACATAATTCGTATGTTAAATAATCATTATAATAAATATGAATTAATTAATTATAATAAATATTGATAAGATATTATATAATTATAATTATTATGATATAATAAATATATAATTATTAATAATTATAATTATATATAATAATTAATAATTAATATACTAATAATATAATAAATTAAATAATTAATATAATAAATTATAATAATAATAAATAATAATATATAAAATAAATAATATAATTAAATATTAATAATATAATATATAATTAAATATTAATAATTAATTAAATTAGATAATAATAATTAAAATAAAATAAATGTTGAAATTAATAATATAATAGTATATTTACAAATACTTACAACAGGCTCAGAGAAGGTATAGACTCCTGTCAAAGGGGACCAGAGCTCTTCTCCACTAAATAATACTAATCCTCTTAGTCTTTTTACCAGCATAGGAAATAATCCTTCTCTTCTTCCAATGACAATCGACATAATCATTGCCGTTTCGTCTTTTTCGACTGAAGTACAGATGACCAGAATCATGTTTCATACATATCCCATCTCCTCATCGTGACTCGCACTCTATTCTTCTGAGTCATTTCCACTGGTACACGGATTTCAACACCAATCTTCCAATCTGGTGCATCGTTTATTTCTAATTTTATAGTATAGCCCTTTTTCTCTATGTCTTAGCTCCTCACTCTACTTATTCATGGTATTTATTATTAAGATTTATATTGTCTCGTGGCTCATCGTTTCTAAGGTTTTAAACTCTCCGACTATGAAACTCTCAAAACGTAGGTCTTATGAATTAGATAATGTTATGTTCTATTAAATTCGAGATCATCTCTCTCTTAGTTGTGTTCGTTACTCTCACTTGTCCGTACTGCACACACAATAATAAGTGTTGTTGAATAGGATCTGGTGTTAGGTTCTTGTGTTAATCCACTCGGGTAGCACCATGTTCACTCCAATATCATATTCCTCATTGATAATAATCATTTTACAGATATAGTGGGTACTTGGGCTGCTCTTAAAGCTTATCGCGCATAACTGAGCACCTATCTGTGATCCGCTACGTATATTTCGCTTCTGACCTACTTCGCATATATCTTAACTTACAATGCTCACTACTAATCCGTTGTGATAAAAACGCGCTTATCGGAGGCGCATTTGCTATTTCTCTGCATCCATAATAACAATAGTCAGATACCTTCCGCATACTACTACTCTCAGCTTCCGCTCTCTTTCACACATATCTACACTCAGTACAGGAAGGCTTGCGGAGGGCGGGAAAATATTTTTATCTTTGTGTTAACGACATCGGCTCCCGGTTCCAAGACCATAGCATTTTAAAGTACTGATATATGCTAGGCTCGCGAAGAAGTTCCCTACGGCTCTTCCGAGATCTATAAGCATTATTGTAAAATCATAATAGCTGGTCCTGCACGCCTGCGCGACTCGGCTCGGCTCCGGCTCCATGGGCTATCTCTTTATAAATATTAATCTCACAATAAAGGCCAAAGTTAGTCGTGTATACACGATTTAACACCGGCTACGCGGCTCTCTAACGCACAATTATAATATAGATATTTTCTGAGATTAAAAAATATACACTTCCGACTTCGGGCAATGAGCAAGTAGCGCTTATTCCGTCCGCGACCTGGCATGCTACATACGCCTCATGATAAGGAGTGTCTCTCGCATATTAAATGAATCATTGAATAATCATGGTTTCGGATTGGAATTTAATTATATGGAGGTTTCCTGAAGTTAATTGTAAAATGATGATGTGGCTAAATAGACATGTTTTTACTCGGCTGTTATTAAATACTATAGTATAAAAATCATTTTTAAGTACTGTAATATATAACGAATTATTAAATATGAAATGACAATACATAGAAAAAGGTCAAAATGAGCTTATCTCTCGCAGATTGTTGCTTCCTTAATTATTTTGTAAATGGCATCCCGCTTTGTAAAGATGACTGCCTGTACGTTTATAAAGAATATAAAATATATAGTGTCTGATTATATTTGGGGTTTTTTACTAAAGATAGTAAAAATCCATATATATCTATTTTAGCTATTCTATTTATCCTATAGTATTTCCTTAACAATATTAATAATATAACACTAACGTTAGATTTTGAATAGATGTCTGATAAAAATATTTTTCATAGACTCAATTATTATAAAAATGATTTATAATAATAATGATCTGATAATTGTAAATAATAATCAACATGAGGGTTCTTAAAGATAAACTAAGCGCAAATGCAATAACGTGCTTCAGGCGTTAGCGCCTATGTTTCATTTTAACGGTCTTTTTTTTTCAAAAGAATTTAAAGTTATGCGTGCGTGGTTTGTAACCAAATTGTAATGAAAAATAATAATATCCTAATAATAATAATAGGAAATGGTTTAAATTATAAAAAAAACACGAAATGCTTACCAAGAATAGGAGGAGAAAGCTCTCGGTTACAGAACACCAGATAATGTTTTAACGAAAAATGAACGGTGGAAAATTTTCAGGCTTCTCGTGAGAGATTGTGAGAAGTTGAGTGTTACCATTTTATGGGTTTAAAAGTTCTGGTGATAAAGGTCAGTGGAGATAAGCTTTGGAACAAGAGTGTAAAAAATTTTTTTTTTTTTTTTAAAAAAAAAAGAATTATAAAATTATTCTTTTATTCAATATAATCGGACATTAAAAATAAATGGCCGAGGATAGAGTTCTCCTCCCCAGAAAAAGTATGTTACTTCTGGTGGTGTTTTACTGTAGGAGTGAATTGCGGTGATGGTGCCGAATGGGCAAAAGTGCCAGAAAATGATACGGAAAATAAGTTAATTAATGGTTATGTTTGCATACTTTGGAAAATGCATAACCTTAAGAAATAGAGATAGAAAAACCAAATACATATGGTGAGCATCTTGGTGCTATAAATTTTGCGATTATTGTAAACATATTTTGAAGTTTACCCTGTATATAATAGTGTCAGTGATCAGTTGTGCACCGGTAGTTCTTTGATATGATTGGTTTTAAAGTGGGAAGCAAGGAAAGAGAATGTGCTTTGATAGCCGTGTTCCATGAAAGCAATTGGATCTGAAGTGAAATTTGTGGTTACAAAGTGAAATGGTTTTTAAATTTTATATCTTTAATGGGTTTGTGTGGAAATTTCATACAAAATTTTATCCAATACATTTAGAGAATGGTGAAAGTATTTATTAATCCAAGACAGAGATATAGGGGATCGGGGAGCGACTGAGTTAGAGGTGGCGAGATATATTGGAGTATGATGAGTGAGTTAGAAGAGATTATGATAAGAAGAAAGAGGGTATAGTACACAGAGTTGAGCATGATTGACATTATATGCGATGAAAAGAAAAATCGATTTCAAACAGATTTTTATATATGAATATTATATTTAGTATAGATATAAAGTATATATATTATATAATATATATATATATATATATATTATTATATATATATATATTATATAATATATATATATATATATTTATATATATAATATATATACATATATATATATAATATTATAATATATATATATATTATATATATATATATATATATACTATTATATATATATATATATATATTATGTATATATATATTATATTAATATATATATATATATATATATATAAAATTCACTTTCTTCCTAACTTTTAAATAATTTCTCTTTTTGAACGCCCTGACATCATTTAATATAAATTTATTTAAAACAATTGTTTTAAAAAACCATCATAAAATCTCTTTTTATAGCGATGTCCTTAGATAGATTTTATTTATTTTAAAGCAGAAAATAAGCTCTCCACATTCACCTTGAATAGGAGGCAAGCATGTAACTGTGTAAGAACAATCTTGCAAAATTTTCGGATAGCAA
>JABUQX010053083.1:25000-35000 GCA_015478945.1 Trachelipus rathkii
AGCAGACTATTAAGTTTAACATACAATCTTTCAAAACGAATGCAGACACACGTTATTGATTTAGTGAGTGCATATAATGAAGTGAATCTAGTTAAAAGTAAACTTGAAGACATCAGAGAAAATGCAACATTAGAATTTCAGCATATTTTTGAAGAATGTGTAAGCTCACCTGAGTCTGAGCTGGGTATTGAAGTTGCTATACCAAGAATTAACAAATTCCAAAAATACACAAACCCAACATTCCCGCTTCCGACCCATAGACTTATTATCGCACATCCATTTTTATACCATTTTTGGATGATTTAATATCAGCATTAGAAGAGAGGTTTTTAAATCATAAAGAAATTATATCTTCCCTACAATTTGTCATACCGAACAGGTGTAATGTGCCATATGAGAAGATAAAAGATTGTGTAACATTTTACAAGGAAGATCTCGATAGCCCAATTATTGAAGATTTAGTAAAGTCAGAATGGGATTTTTGGAAGTTGAAATAGCATCAAATCACAGATCGTTCAAAAACAGCAATAGACAGACTAGTTTCTTGTTCGCAGTCACAATTTCCAAATATTTGCATTTTGTTGCAAATACTGGCAATTTTGCCCGTGTCTACTTTTTCACTAGAAAGAAGCTGTTCAACATTAAGACTTCTGAAAACCTACTTGAGAAATACTATTGGAGATGAAAGACTTACTGGACTTGCCCTTCTCAACATACATCAAAGTATTAACATAAAAACGGAAGATGTTATCTCGGACTTTGCTCACTCTCATTCCCGGCATTTAAAGTTATCAATTTAGGTGAGATGATTTTAATAATTTATATAAATTATGCCCATTTTTTCTTAGAAATGTAATATTTAGTCTTTCCACTTTATATATATATATATATATATATATATATATATATATATATCTATATATATATATATATATATATATATATATATATATATATATATATATGTATATATAATATAATATGTATATATATATAATATCAGTAACGTAATATGTATATATATATATATCAATATAAGTAATAATATATGCGCGTAGCCAATAATAGCCAGCGTAATAGCCAACCATAATAATATGTAATATGTAATAATAATGTAACCAGCATAATAACAACCAACCCAATAATAATAATATAATATATGTATAACCATGTACAGCTTGTATATCAACTCTTTACCAATAATAACCAATAACATAATAATAATAATATATATATATATGCTATATGCTGTATATATATATATATACAAAGACTAACTCAAATAGACTTAGGGTCCTCAAAACTGGTGTCAAAATTCAGCATGCAAAGTCATTAAAAATGAAAGTTTTCAAGTGTCAAAAAGAGAAAAAATAATTCTCAGTGAGTACTTTTCTGGCAGTAGTTAATTGTCAATCTGATGAAACCAAATTACTCCATTTTGAAAAGAAGTTATGCTCAATTTTTGAGCTTTTAGATTCTCAGGGGATCAAGAATCCAACACATTACCATTAGGCTAACCAAACCCACGATATCTGCCATATATATATATATATATATATATATGCTCTTAATATATATGTAGCATGTACTTTTTACTGCTGCTATATATTAATAAGTAACATAAAATACATTTCTTATAACTAGCATAATAACATATATATATATACTCATCCATACTCTATATATGCTCTGCTCTCTTTCTCTCTTTCACTATCTTTACCACTGCTATATCTGCTATATATATTATAAACGACGCTAGTATTACCCACCATTGCCTAAATTGTTTAAATCATAGAATAAAAAAAAGAACTTTAATGTAAAGCGAAGTTGAAAAATAAATATTGATAAGATATAATATAAAATTTTTAACTTATTCTTTTTCCCATAATTATTGAAAAATTATTAAAAAAATATTAAAATAATAAAAATAAAAACAAACTTATGGATAACTATTTTAAACACTGCAGACCTTTTCCACGCGATAGGGAAGAAAGTTTGCTTTCAATTTCAGTTATTTTTAATATTAAATTCAGGTTTCGTTAAAGATTAAAATTTAGTTTAAAAATTATCATTAGCGCAATTTACACAAGGTTTTCAAGGAATAATATCAGGTCAAACTAATTAATTTGCGAAATAATAATTCCTGATTAGGCCAATGAGTGATTGAAATAAGGATTTTGATATAAAAAAAAAAAATTTATATATATATATATATATATATATATATATATACTCTATATATATATTGTATATATATAACATATATATGTATATATTTAGTAACTCTTAATATATATATCGTGTGAAACTCGTGGTTAAAAATTCTTGAGGTTGGCAAATCAAAGGGCATTATATATATATTTATATATATATATATATATATATATATATATAAATATATATATAATAACATATATATATATATATATATATATATATCTCATATATATAACAATAACAATATATATAATATTATATATATATATCTATATATAATATATATATACATATGTAGCAACAACAATGTAATAGCAATATGTAGCTCATAGTAGCAACAGCCAGCTAATAACCAGCCAGTAGTAACATATTATATATGTAATATAACAATAATATGTAGTGTATGTACCAGCAGCCTGTAATGTGTATGCTGCTTCGCAATAGCCAGCCAACCAATAACTTGTATTAGCAGCTGTAGCCAGCCAATAGCTAGCTGGCTCAACATATATAATAATATATGTATAATAATAATATATATATAATATATATAATAATACATATAATTGACAATAACAATAACAGTAACAACAATAACACTGTATATAGCAAATGTATGAATATATAATAATAATATATATATATGTAATATAATAATAATATATAATAATATATGTATATAATATAATAATAATATATATATAATATATGTATGTATATAACAACCCAGCTGCCCAACCGTAACGCTGTACCAGCCAGCCCAACAATACGCCGCTGCGCCTATCGCTCTTTGCTATCTGTATAGTAACATAACAACTGTACATCAAAAAGATGCTCAGCAACAATAACCAGCAACCAGCCAGCATATATGTATATATATATATATATCAAAAATATGGCAGACCTTATAGCAACCTTATGTAATATCATATATAATATACCACGCATATAACGCCAGCATATATATATATGTAACAACAATATGTAATAATATATATATGGCATATACTTTCACCTCATACTCTACCTGCCACTGCTGCCATATCTTAACTGCTGCTCCTGCGCTGCTCTATCTGCGAAAAAATTGATATATTTGGTACTTCAATTTATTTATAAAGATCAAATTTTCTTCCTTTTTGAATGGTTTCTTATATAAATCACTCACTGTTTTGCACATATTCTTACATGTTTGAAATATGGCCTACAACACTAGGGAAGGCATTTAGCAATTTTAAATGAAACTTGAATCGAATACGAATCAAATATACCCGTATTTCTAAAACTAACATCTCAATTTTATTAAAAACACACAAAATCAGTTTTAAATTATAATTTAATAAATAATATAAAAAGCGTATTATTACTATCTCCACACAGATACATCCACTAATAACAGCAAAGTAAAGCTTGTCTGCCGAGGCAATTATAGGTAGCCTAGAAGACAGAAGCATAAAGAGAGTCTCGCATCTCTGATTGCAGAATAGCACATCTCCATAAACTCAGCATTAGAAGTAGCCATTGTTATAATTGTTGTACACAAAACAAATTATAAAATGTACCGTTCGTCAACAAAGTCACCTTTTTACGCACGAATCGCAATCACGTTTTCTACCAAAATTTTGAAATTTGGGTCCTACTGATACTTGCAGGAAAACAAATTTCTTGACACAAAATTACCGATATATATATATATATATATATATATATATATATATATATATATATATATACAAAAAAAAAATTATATATATATATATATATATATATATATATATATATATATATATATATATATATATATATATATATAGATATATATAACATCTTCTTCTTCTTTATATATAAAAAAATATTTATATATATATATATATATATATATATATATATATATATATATATATATATATATATATATATATATATATATATATATATATATATACAGGTTTAAACAATTCTAAGTAAAATTTGCCAAAATCGTGTGGGAAAACAGTGTTTTCGCTCCAGAACTCAAACAGAGTAAAATCAGAAATCCGAAATTACAGTTTCGGCTTCACACAACTGTAAGATTTTGCTTCCTATCTAAGAGCAAATATTAATAAATATAATATAATATATATATTTTAATAATAATAATAATAATAATATATATATATATATAATAATATATATATATATATATATATATATATATATATATATATATATATATATAATATATATATATATATATATATATATATGTAATAATATATATATATATATATGTATATATATATATATGTAATAATAATATATATATATTCATATATATAATATATAATAATAATAATATATATATATATATATATATATATATATGTATATATATATATATATATAATATATATATATATATATATATATATATATATATAATAATATATAACATAATAATATATATATATATCTTTCTATAATATATATATACGGTATAATATATATGTAATAATAATAACTATATAATATTATATAACATATATAATATATATATATATATATATATTTTAATATATATATATATATTTATAAAAGCATAAAATATAAAGTACTAAAATTATTCCAGTGTTTCTCTGTTTCCAAACAACGGGTATTGTTGCAATAGCAAAATGCTATTTCACCAATACGCAAAAAAAAATCATATATGTTCAACTTCAATAAAACAAATAGTACAAACGACTATATTGACAGTTAAAAACACAATATCAACATATATCCCAACTGTCGATATTGGTGAGAATGCTTACACAATAACTCTGGCACAGGTCTTAGCAAAATTACAAATGAATGACCCTGCGCTCAAATATTCAACAAAATAGCAAAATGAATTCACTACAAGCAATTCATTGATAACGAAATAATGACTGAAGGGTTATAAAATAAGATCCCGGACAGGACTACTCCAATTTAATAATGTAATGCGATTGGTTGAAAAGATATTAAATTAAATATCAAAAACTTACTCTTCAAACTGATAAACAAATCCTTTGGCCAGGCCCCCGTGACAATCCAACCACCTAACACTTTCTAGATTCTCAAACCTGTATTGTAACAGTATCCAGGCCTCCTGTTAAATGAGTTATCGGCCTGTGCAATACTACAGTGCAATTTTATACTTAAAACTCACCAACTTATCTCCCTGAAGACCCTTCAAGTGGAACAACGGTTTGACCGAGTTCGTTGCCTTATATGAAAGCCGTTCAGTCAATATTATTCCTTATCAATGAATATACCTGTTTTATGATCAATGTTTTGATCATGAAACCAAAGTCTTTAAGACCTAAAATAATAACTACTTGAAAATTTGAATAAATGAGAAAGTAAAATACGTTTGGAAACACTCAAGGAAACTACTGGAGTAAATTTAAAAATACTTTAATAAAAAAAAATAAATAAATACGTACTGCTCTTACAAAACTAGGTTTTATAAATCCGTGACCATGTAGTTAGATGTCCGTAGATATCTACATACATGTGCATTGAATATATAGAACCTCAGTACTAAATACCAATTATATATTTTATGCTTTGAAAATTACAAAATGCTCTATCATTAAATCTATATAAATCCTCGCCCATAAATATGTATATATAATATATATAAATATTTATGTTCAAGAATATATATAAATACACAAAAAAATATATAGACTGACTGATTTGATAAGAGATATTAAATCTTTACTTGAAAATTAAATGAATTTGAGATTTACAAAAGACGTCGATTTTTCAGTGTGCACAAGACAATGCAAGACCAGCTGACATTTAAAACAGCTGTTACTCCAATGCAAAGAGTTGCCTATTAGTAATTTAAACAAATCTTTTTAACAAACAAAAATCGTGAACTTGACAATTAACCATATGTTAAATTAATAAATATAAAACTGATAAACGTTTTATATTTATTGACACAATATAATATTTGCGATACTTTAAGAAATAAATTTCAATAATACACAAGCTTACCTGCCAGTAATATCTAGCAACAATTCGGATATAATGCACCTTGCAAAATCGTATCTGCAGACGACGCTTTAAAATATGCAATGCATATAATAATTACAATATAAACACAATTGCTTTAAAAACACAACTTTAAATACCTTTATCTTTACAATAAAATAAATAGCAATATTTTCACATCGAAATTATACCACCATATTAAACTTAAAACACTTATTACATTTACTTTGTAATAAAATATAAAAACAAAACACTTCTTGGATACACAAATATACACACTAACAAATAATAAAATTGATCGGAACATACGAGGCGTTTAAGAGCTACCAACTATATACATCTTTGATTAACAACAATGAAAGCGAAAAAGATCCAAAATATTCTCATTTTTACTATTTATATGAATTATAGTAATTTAGATTACGCCTTCTTATCCAATCACATTCCTCAAAACAATAAATAAAAAGATGTATATATTTATCAATTAATTTAGTAAGACAAATATATACCAGACATTTAGAAAGAATGCAAGATTGGTATTTCTTGTAAAATCGTACTTCTTCTCAAGAAATGACAATCTTTCATTGAAATCAAAATATAAAAAGCTAACAAAAATTGAAGATTGTGAGCTGCCACACTTTACAAAATAATGCATTTATTCAATAAATATTTATTTATATATATATAAAATCATTTATATATATATAGTAATACGCAGTATTCCTTTTCGAATGCTTTAAAAATATTAATAATAAAAATAATAATAATAATAATAATAATAATAATAATAATAATAATAATAATAATAATAATAATAATAATAATAATAATAATAATAATAATATTAATAAAGCTTTGTTAATAACGACCAATGATAATCCAGATTTCAAAAATAAGTCTTAAAAGATGAATTCTCATTGGTTGTTATTTATCCTTACAATACAAACATATTTACAATATTTTGGCTGGACCTCATACATCAAATATATATATATAACAGAAAAGTAATATTGCAATGGCAATACTTGACCTTTACCTTAAAATACATAAATGAAAGTAATGTTATATATTTCATGTACCACTGCATTACAATATATATATATATGTATATATATATATATATATATATATATATATATATATATATATATATATATATATATATATATATTTATATATATATATATATATATATATATATATATATATATATATATATATAAATATATATATATATATATATATATATATATATATATATATATATATATATATATATATATATATATATATATATATATATATATATATATATATATATATATATATATATATATATATATATATATATATATATATATATTATATATATATATTAAAATATATATATATATATATATATATATATATATATATATATATATATATATATATATATATATATATATATATATATATATATATACTTACTTACTGTCTTACTGTCCTCCCCCAGGAAGGTCCTGGTCTTGTAGAAAACCACGACCTGTCAGTGGACTCAACATGTGTTTCCATTCGGCTCTGTCTTCCCACAGTCTTCTCCCTTGTATTTCCTCCACCGTAGGCAGCCCACATCTCATCAACGAATCTTGCAACGATTCCCTCCATCTCTTCCTTGGTCTTCCTCTGAGTCTTCTTCCATCCCACTCCCATCGTTTCTTCGCCAGCCTGTCTTCTTGCATCCTTTCCAAGTGTCCCCACCATCTGATTCTTGCGACATCCATCCTCCTCATCATAGGTGTCACTCCAACTTCCCTTCTGACTCTTTCATTCCTTATTCTATCTTTCTTAGTTTTTCCAATTATTGCTCTTAAGATCTTCATCTCCGTTGCCTGTATCCTACTTTCATGCCTTTTGGTAGTACACCATGTCTCTGCACCGTATAACAATATAGGTGCTAACACTCCTTCGTAAATACTTCTTTTCACCTCTATACCCATATACTGGTCTTTCATCAAAGGATACACAGCCCTTGCCGCTCTTCCATACTTCGTTATCCTATGCGTGATCTCTGCATCACACCTTCCGTCCTCTGTATATTCCACACAGGTATTTAAACTCTTTAACTTTCTTCAAGCTTTCTCCATTTATCATGATCTCCCAACCATCCTCCGCCTCTCTGCTCACCATCATCACTTCTGTTTTCTCAGTGTTCATTTGTAGTCCTTTTGCTTCAAGTTTTTCCGCGAAACATCTAGTAATTCTTTCCATTCCTTCTCTACTTTCCTCCACACCGCCAAATCATCCGCATATACCATGATGTCTCCCTCCTTTTCCCCACATCCTCTTTCACCTCCTCAATGACTTTATCAATATAAGCTATGAACAATAAGGGTGACAATACGTTTCCTTGTTTCACCCCATATATATGTACATATATGATA
Organism: Trachelipus rathkii; assembly: GCA_015478945.1. Lineage (NCBI taxonomy): Eukaryota > Metazoa > Arthropoda > Malacostraca > Isopoda > Trachelipodidae > Trachelipus > Trachelipus rathkii. Next base: position 33,640 of record JABUQX010053083.1, read on the forward strand.
TATACATATATGTACATGCATATATGTATATATATGTATATACACATATGTATATATATATATATATATATATATAATATATATATATATATATATATATATATATATATATATATATATATATATATATATATATATATATATATATATATATATATATAATAATAATATATTTTATATATATATATATATATATATATATATATATATATAATATATATATATATATATATATATATATAATATATATATATATATATAATAATAATAATATATATATATATATATATAGCAACTTAATAATAATAACATAAATAATAAATATATATATACTATAATAATAACCTTAATATATATATATATATATATATATATATATATATATATATATATACCATATATATATATATATATATTCAAGGATGTAATATCGGACAGAGGAAGTACATAAGTCCATTGTTTAAAAAATTTATCGTCTTCCATTAGCTAAAATAGGAAAATTTTGAATTTTCATAATTTAACCTTGAAAGGTTTATTGCACGATGAACACTGAAATTCAATACATTGAGATTGCTAAATTTATTATTATTATTGTTATTATTATTATTATTATTATTATTATTATTATTATTATTATTATTATTATTATTATTATTATTATTATTATTATTATTATTATTATTATTAACATAAAATAATCCATTTTGTTGGATCGGAGTTTAGAGAAAAGGTTACTATCTTTACTCGCTTACTGAGTGACGAATCTTCACGGAAGGAAACAAATATTAAAGGTAAAGTTAGTATACCCTATACCCTGTGTTCTCAGCCCTGTGTGACCAGTATTTTTCTATTTACAGAATCTAAATTAGAAAAGCTATTTAGATTAGGATATGTTAAATCCAAATATTTATTATTTAAAAATAAAGTTACAAATATGTCGAATAAAAGTAGTTATTTCAAGGATAGCCCCATTAATTGTACCCGGCAAACTTTAGACACCTGAGCATCATATACATATATATATATATATATATATATATATATATATTATATATATATATATATATCATACATATATATATATATATCATATATATATATATAATAATAATAATATGTATATATATGACCCTTTCTGTTAATACACATGGAGCCTGTTTTGCTTTATTTTTAATTATATATATATATATAATATATATATATATAATAATATATATATATATATATATATAATATGTATAATAATAATATATAATAATAATATATATATGTAATATATATATATATAACTATATATATATATATGTTATATATATATATATAATAATAATAATAATATATATATGTATATATATAACATA
>JABUQX010053083.1:40000-55000 GCA_015478945.1 Trachelipus rathkii
GTTAAAAACTCTTCACCAGACCTCAGATTTCGAGGCTGAAAAGGGAATTAAATCAACTGTACAACCAATAAATTCGGATCTAACTCAAAGATTTGATTATTTGGAAAGAAATTTCTTGTATGCCATCACAACGTATTTAGATGCTTTATATAAAGGAAAATTTTTTACATCTTATGTTTTGAAGGAAGTTCAGGAAGAAATAACAAAACAATGTAAGGAACTTTCTTGTGTACTTGTGTAATATGGAAAAGAAATATCTATTGACAGACATCCTTAAAGAATTTAAACTGCAGAAATAAAGCAACCTTCAGCATCTATGCCAAAAACTCTGCTTGAAACCATGAATGCTCATTTAACATCAAGTAGTGATGATGATTCAGATATAGAGTTTAATGAAAGTATATATATATTAGTGATGGATCGAATAACCGCAACCGCAACGGCACATATTTTGACAACCGCAACTGCAACCACAACCGCGGTTGTCACCGGTCTGCACAACCGCAACTGCAACAGCAACCGTGGTTGTCACTGGTCTTCGCAACCGCAACTGATGTTGTCAGAAAGTTATCTTTTTAAAAATACTCTCTTATGCTATCAAAACTTTCTCTCTCTCTTTTTATTATTTGAAAAATAAGGATTTGGTTTGTCTTTATTCATGAAATACTTCTAAGATTAGCCACCTTACTAGTTCTGATTTTATACTAATTGAAAAATGTATTACCCTATTGGAGATATTTGAAGAGATTACTAAAAGTTAAGCTTTCATTCGTCCTCTATATCAAAAGTAATTCCATTTATTGTGTCGTTAAAAACTCTTCACCAGACCTCAGATTACGAGGCTGAAACGGGAATTAAATCAAGTGTACAAACAATAAATTCGGAGCTAACTCAAAGATTTGATTATTTGGAAAGAAATTTCTTGTATTTCATCGCATCGTATTTAGATGCTCGATATAAAGGAAAAATTTTTACATCTTATGTTTTGAAGGAAGTTCAGGAAGAAATAACAAAACAATGTACTTGTGTAATATGGAAAAGAAATATCTATTGAAAGACACCCTTAAAGAATTTAAACTGCAGAAATAAAGCAACCTTCAGCATCTATGCCAAAAACTCTACTTGAAACCATGAATGCTCATTTAACATCAAGTAGTGATGATGATTCAGATATAGAGCTTAATGAAAGTGTTTTTGATGAAATAGCAAAATATCAAAAAGCAAAAAGGATTGATCCCGATGATGATCCTCTAATGTAGTGGAGAGGGAACGAACATAGCTTCAAAGAGTTGAAGATGATGGCTAAAAGATATTTGTCATGCCCATCTAGTTAGTAACGAACAACTTTTCAGCTGTGTTGGATTAATTTATGACGAGAAAAGAATGAGATTAACAGGAGAAAATGCAGAAAATTATTATTCCTTAAATCTAACTTGCTCTTCTAAAATTCAATTACAAACGCAAATAAGTAAAGAAGCACCATTAGTCGGATACTTTGCAGTTTCCACAGGGTGGAAGATGGGGAAAGTGGATGGTGTTGTGCATTGTGCATGGGTCCTTGTTCCACACCCTGGTAACTCTTGTAAACAGAGGCTAAATTGCACATTAATAACAAAAATCATAAAAATAATCATAACATTGATAACAATAATAATAATAATAATAATAATAATAATAATAATAATAATAATAATAATAATAATAATAATAATAATAATAATAATAATAATAATAATAATAATAATAATAATAATAATAATAATAATAATAATAATAATAATATAATAATAATAATAATAATAATAATAATAATAATAATAATAATAATAATAATAATAAGTGATTTTTCTTTTTTAATAATATTCTTTCTCTTAACTTTTTGTCTTTTTTAGGTTTTTTTTTTATATAAAATTCTGTTAAACAAAATTTACGACGACAGTCTTTCTTGGAAGATGCCAGACGTACGATGTGCTTCGTTTTTATTAAACATTTACAATTTTTAATATTTAAAACTTTTTGATCCTGTTCGTAACCACTTAAATTAATTGTTAGGATCATATAATAGCGATATATTTAAAAAATTAAAAATAAAGCAAAACAGGCCCATGTGTATAACAGAAAAGGGCCTATATATATATATATATATATATATATATATATATATATATATATATATATATATATATATATATATATATATATATATATATATATATATATATATATATATATATATATAAAAGTATATATATATATATATATATATATATATCATACAGAGGTTTGATCATACAGAAACCATGAATTGGAGAATTTTAGTATTTTTTTGGTGTCTTCTGACCGCAACAATAAATACTGCAGGTGCGCCTTTTTAATTCATTCAACATAAGTATTTAGGACTATTTAATATTTTTACATTTAACTGTCTAGTAGTAACAATGATAATAAAAATAATAATTCAGGGTGCGGATCCGGCTTTAGCAGGGAAGACTCAAAGTTTTGGGTGGAGCCGGAGCCTGGGCCGGAATCGATATCTTTGGGGGTTATGGCGGAGCTGCCAAAAAAGACGCTGCTCTGGCTCCTGCAAGTAAAAAATTAAGCAATTATTAGTTATATATATATAAATATATATATATATTTATATATATATATATATATATATATATATATATATATATATATATATATATATATATATATATATATATATATATATATATATATATATATATATATGCAATACATCATCTTCACCATCATTATCATCATCATCCACCTTCTTTCCCCAAGACATGCCTGACATGCACTGGAAACAGAAAAGTAGTAGAATAATATGACAAGTAGAAAAGAAAGACTAGCATTATCGCCCACTTTATACCTACTAATGAGAACTCTTTGCAGTTAGAAAATCCACCCTAGAGCTTCTCGGGACCGCGATGGACACTCACTACGGCATCTCGTCAATGTGGGATTCATCCCTTGGCGCAGGTGGGCCACAACCATGCCCCATCACAAAACCCCGTCATTCACATCTATTATGCATCTTTCTTCTCGCCTCTGCCAAACTCACATTTCTCTCCTCCAAGCAATCCTTTACTGACTCAATCCACCTTTTCTTCGGTCTCCCAGCCGATCGATTCCCAACACACTCACCACTATACATCCGCTTAACCAACCGACTACCATCCATCCTTTTCACATGACCAAATCATTTCAAAGTATTTTCATTTATTGTCTCATTTATCTCTTTCTTCACACCACACAACACTCTAATACGTTCATTCCTCATTTTATCAATTCTTATCACACCTAACACGCCCCTAAGATTGTCCATCTGAACACATTGTACTTTTGATCTATACCTCTTATTCCAGACCATAGTCTCACTACTATACATTAACACAGGAAACAACATACCCTCATGTAAGATCCTAGCGCACTCACGATTTAGTCCCTTTATATCCACCAGCGATTTAATTGCACCAGCCACCTTCCTGCCATTCACAACTTTTCTACTACAATCTGCATCATCCATTCCCTTTTCATCCAACATATATCCTAAATATTTAAACTCAGACACTTGTTGAAGTGCTCACCGTCTAACATAACTTCTCGTCGAGGACTGTCCTCAATCACAACCATAACCTTACTCTTATCTACGCTTACTTTCAAACCCCTCCTTTTGCACACCCTGCCAAATCTCTCAACCAATCCTCTCAAACACTTTTCAGATTCACAGCAAAAAAACAAATCATTCGTATATAATAACTAGGGCACCCTCCACTCTCCTCCATTCTCCACCATCTCCATCTCCATCCATCTCCATAAAATAACCCTGCCTCACTCCGCTATTAATATTAAACCAATCACTTTTGACACCATTTATTCTTACACAGGTATCACTATTCTCATAAATACTTTTGTTTTCCTTCAAAAGCCTACCACGAACTCCATTTATCACTAACACCTACCAGAGAGCTTCCTTATTAATCCTATCATACGCCTGTTTCAAATCCATAAAACCTAAATACAATTTATTCCTCTCCTCCCTCATTTTCTCAATCATTTGTTTCAATGTAAATATTTGATCCACACATCCTTTACCACTCCAAAACGCACCTTGTTCTTCACCAATCAGTCCTTCAGTCACTCGACGCACTCAATCGACCAAAATACTAGTATATATCTTCCTTACAATACTCAATAAACTAATTCCCCTATAGTTCTAAACGTTACTCTTATCTCTCTTATCCTTATATAAGGGTACTATTACTGCTCTCCTCCAATCCCTCGGAACTATACCCTCCATAAACGCCTTGTTACACAACTACCAATTCCAATCATTCACCATCTAGTCACCGTTCCTGATCATTTCATCAGTAATTACATCAATACCTGCAGATTTACCATTCTTCAACTTTCTCCCCCTACATATTACCTCCTCCTTACTATTGACATCTTCCCCAAAATACCTATTTCTTCTTGTACCATCAAACCCACACACATTCACTATCACCTTTTCATTACTGCCATTGTTATGCAGATTTTCGCAGTGTTCTTTCCACACTACCTTCACATCCATTTCATCAGTTACGAAAGCAAAATCCCTATTCATTATTCTAAGAATCTAAGCAAATTCCCTTATTCTCTTTCTTAACCTTTCACGCTTCCTTCCAGAAGAGCTTCCTATTCCCTGGTAAGTTCCCATTTATCCTCCTTTCAAACTGTTCATTTATTTTTTTTCCTCCTACGTATGCACCTTAGTATTCATTTTTTCCAACTTATATAATTCCAAACTTCTTTTGAAACCTCATCATTAGCTTTTAGTTCATTCAACCACGCTTCTTTTTTTACTTTTGAACGCTTGCCTCACCTCTTCATCCCACCACTCACTGTTAAAATTCTTACTTCCTACTTTAGCACATCGACAAACTTCCTTTGCACTGCTAACAACTGTTTCCTTCATTTGCTTCTAGATTTGTTCAGATTCAACTTGTTCTCATTCAGCTGATTTACTTGCGAATTCTCTTAAATGCTCATCCTTATTACCTTGTTCACTTAACTTCTCACTCTTAATTCTACCCACTTCCTTCCTTATCACCTTCCTCTCCATCCCAGACTCCACTAACTTAATTTTACATAAAACAACATAATGATCCGATAATTCAATTCCTAACCCCCTCACTGATTTAACATCCAACACATACTTCAGCATCTCCTTCTTCAACAACACAAGTCATACTTTTCACTTCGATACCATTTCTACCTACACCACCTCTAGTATACTTATGAATACTCATGTGTTTAAAGAAAGTATTACTTACACACCTCCCTACCATTCTCATTTTCTCCCGACACCCAAAACCACCTATTATGTCATCCCTTTTTTGATCACCTATCCAAGCATTTAGGTCACTCAATACAATCAATCTAAAGGTCCTACTCACCCCATCCAAAATATCATTCAGATTACACTGGACGACAAAATTTGACTTTTTGTTTGTTAAATGAGTAAAAATGGGTGTTTCTTACGGAGTTTTGTGCGTTGATTCCGAATTTGCATATCATTTTGTTGTGACGGGCAGGTTTTTTTTGTAATACGAAATTAAAAATTTAATATTGTTTTAAAATGATAAGCTTTAGTTAATTTACTCACCTATATACTCCTGCAATTTAAAATGTAGATTTTGAAGATTTTCTACTGCAGTTTGCTTGAGGAACATCCCTTTTAAGTCCTCAACAATAGTCTGCAAGCATATATGGATTTAAATTTCCCTGATAACGTTTTTCGATAGTTGAAATATTCTTTCGTGGAATCGCTCACCATGCTCATCTCTTATAGCACCTAAATTGCAGTTAGGAAAAAAGTCCAATGTGTTCAATAAGGAAATGTATTTTTAGGGACATTGTTACATCCCATGCTTTATAATTTCGAAGGAGTTCGGAAACTAGTTCTTCATAGTAGTCGGCCTTAATATTGCCTAGAAACCCAGTTATGACCTTTTTAAAGGATCTTCATGCAGGTTTTTCAATATTATTCAAGCTTTCATCAAAGTGATGGTCCTTCATTAGCTTCCTTATTTGTGGGCCTACAAATATACCCTCTTTAATTTTAGCCTCACTGGATCCTAGGGAATTTCTTATTTACGTTTAGGAACCCTTGGACCACTTTTATCCATCGTTTTACAAAATTTTTCATTAACCAGTTTGATGTGCAAAGGAGGAAGATATACGAGTTCAGGTTTCACAAGTGGTTGAAAAATTACATTTTTATTTCCAGGTATTAGATTTCTTTTAGGCCATTGCTTTTTGACAAAATGATTTTTGCGATCTCTGCTATCCCACTGGCATAGGAAACAACAATATTTAGTATATCCTTGTTGGAGACCTAACAAAAGTGCTATAACTTTTAATTGCCGCATATATTCCAAGAATGCTGTTTGTATCGTATTTTCGATAACAAAATTTTCATGTTGTCGTAGGTCTCTTTCATATGGGCCCCAGAGGCAATAGGAGTCGAAGATTTCATATTTCCTTTATGAAGAAGCACTGCTTTTAAACTGAGTTTAAAAGAATCTATAAAAAATCTCCATTCCTTAGGATCATGACAGTCTCCTAATTCTCTCATTAATGAATCAACATCAGTACAATACACTAAATTGCCGTCTACCGAGAAAAAGCGTCGGAATTCTTCTTCGCGTCGCCGATAAGAGGAAATTGTAGTTCCCTTCTCAAGGAGATTCCAACCCTTTAATCTAGATGCCAATAGTTCTGCCTGTTTCTTTGACATTAATAGATCGCAAACTAGATCATTGAGTTCATGCTGATTAATTATATGAATTTTTGTTGACATTTCATCTAAATCAATCTGTTAATCTATTAATTTTCTGGATGAATTGTTAATCTTGCTTTCGTCGGAGTTTGCTAACACGGAGATTCAACATTTCAGGTGGTTGCAGGGAAGGAAGCTCTCGCTGTGAGGAATACAGGCCTATACCGAAGGATAGGTTTGGATATTGTAATTGGGTCTTCTTGGTCTTGATTGTATTCCAGCAATTTTGTATGGCAAAAATAAACAGTTCCAGGCTGAGATCCTTTGGTTTCCCTCCATCCATTGGAAATTTCAAAATGGCATATGTCTGGACGTCCGTTAAGCCACCACATAAGTAATGTTACACAAGGACGCAAGCAAATATGAGGTGCCCAAGGTTTATCTTGATCACTAAGCTTAATTTCAAAATAAAGTTTAAATGCTTTTTTTATTTAAGGGAGTAATATTCCTCATTTGGGACTTCAACGTTATCTCACCACAAATGTAAAAAAATTTGTTTGGATCATTTCTACAATTTCGTGGCATTTTAATCAAGGTATCTGGTCTGTAAAGGAAATTAAACAATTTGAACGTATATATATATATATATATATATTATATTATATATATATAATATATATATATATATATATATATAATATATATATATATATATATATATATATATATATTTAATATATATATATATATATATATATATAATATATATATATATATATATATATATATATATATATATATATATATACTATATATATATATATATATATTATTATATATATATAATATATATATATATATACAACAATATTTTAATATCACACACATCACATTCTACGTCCAGATACAAACTGAAGACAAATGACTCATGAAAAACGTTGGACCGAGGTTTATTTTTATCGAGTTTGCTAAACATGTTTTATCATGTTTGGCGTTTATTTTATCTATTTTTTGGTTCCTACTTTTTATGCACTTTATATTGCTGGCAATCAACTTTTTTTCATAAAATCGCAAGAAAATAGTTAAACAAAACAAGACATTTAACACTCTGTGAATTATATTGTTAGTTTATGAAATATGTAAAATTACAAAAAAATAAGCCCGTTGTGCAAATTTGCAGGTTATATTCGTTTTCAGCGTACCGAAATACATAAGAAACAGTTCATGATATCCATTTAACGAAATTTCTGTCGTCCAGTGTTATCAAACAAAATCGTTCTCTCTTCAACATTACCCTCAGATGGACCATTTGTCACAACCACACATTCTTTGACCTTTTCAAACTTAAATTCAACCATTAGAATTCTTGTACTCACACCCACAAAGTTTACCATAGCTTTGTACTACAAGTCACTCATCAGAATTGCAACTCCTTCTCTCCCTCTCTCATTACTTTCCACACCAGCACACAAACATGTTACACCACGCCACTCATTTTTACTGTTTCCTTGGATCTCTGTTTTAGTCACAGCGTGCAAATCAAATTTGCCCCTTTTAAATACATTCAAAATCTCTCTCCTCTGACATTCCATGTACCCATACGATTCATACATTTTAGTCGAAAGATTGAAGGCCGTTTACGACGATCACGACCTTCTCCAAGGCATGCATTTGCATTCCTGGCAAAAGATAAATGGTAGTGGGCAGCCAACCCCACTACAACCGCTCCTTTGTCGTCTTCTACGACACGCAGGATATACTATGTGGGCAATTCTTTCTCCCCCACACATATAGATATAAGGGATATTTATGTATGTAAGATGTTGTCTAGAAGATGGGTGCGGATATAATTGTGTGTATATGATATGTGGATAAAAGGTGTTGTCTGGAGGATGAGTCTGTATATGAAAGCCAAAGAGAAAGGCGAGCCATTAAAATGGTAGGTAATTTCATCGCTGCGAGTTTGCGTATACTCTCCCTTATATATAGGCTATATATATATATATATATATATATATATATATATATATATATATATTATATATATATATATATATATATATATATATATATATATATATATATTTCTCTTTTTTCAGAAATTAGCTTATGTATATTTATTATTCAATAATAAAAAAGGTTCTATACTTCTATATTCTATAGATAACATTAATTAATTAAAGTTTAATAACCCTAATCAATCCTTTATCATTGCCAACTAAACCAAATCATGTGCTCTCTATCTATTTAATATTTTATTCGCTTTTGAAGAAAAAGTATTTACAATTAATGCCATATGAAAAAAAGTAAACAGTTGTTTGAGAAACAGTCAGTTTGATCAGCTTAAAAGTGTTTATCGGACCACTAGTTAACTATTGGGGTCATATATATATTCTACTGATGTCTTTAAATTAATGGACATTTAAAACGCTCTCATCCAGACATTGCTGCAATTTTAAAAAGAAAGGTGAAGCAAGGTGTATTCTAGCCACAAAATTTTAGTTTCAAAACTTTCCCAAAAGTGGATACTTTTTTCAATTGTTCACCATCTAACATGTCCATGTCGACGTGAAAATTTTTAAAAAATACAATTGATTATAATGGGTTTTAAAGATAGGGACCCAATTAGGTTTTATTGCAATATTCAGGATTTAAAAGCCACTGTGTGAAGAACATGTTCGGAAACTTGGAAGTCACTTTAGACCTGGAAAATATTCGTAAAATAATTCTAGAATAAAGCGGATAAGCAAAAAAAAAAAACTTAAATTGCTTAAATGGATGCTTCGTGCATTTAAACAATGGGAATGCTTACAGAAAGGGTAAAAGCGTTTGTATATTATAATATATATATATATATATATATATAATATATATATATATATATTATATAATATATATATATATATATATATATTAATATATATATATAATACTATATATATTAATATATATATATATATAATATTATATATATATATATATATATATATATATAATATATAATATTAAGTTATATTATAAAATATATATATATATATATATATATATATAAATATATATATATATATAGTAATAGAATATATATATATATATATATATATTATAATATATATATATATATACTATATCATAATATATATAAATAATTATATATATATATATATAATATATATATTATATATAAATATATGATATATATATATATGAATATATACTATATATATATATATATATCATATATATATATTATATATATTATATAATATATATATATATATATATATAATTAATATATTAATATATATTATCATATAATATATAATATATTATAGGTGGTGTATAATATTATATAATATTATATAATTACATATAAAAAATTTAATTTATATATACATATATATTATAATATATATATATAATATTATATATATATATATATATAATATATATATATATATATATATATATATATATATATATATATATATTATATATATATATATATATATATGTATATATAATATATATATTATTTAGCGTGATAAAGAAACCAAAATATCAGCATTAATCTTCCCTAAATTTTGTCTTTACTTTTCCATTGGTAACTCCTCAAATTTCAAGGAGATATTGATCCCAAAAAACTTCTCACATTTTCCTATGTTTTAAACCCTCTCGGTTTTTTAAGTCGGTGATAGTGACGAAGTATTTGGCCAATGTTCATTTAAATTTTCTGAAAAAATATATGTTGCGGCGATGTAACCGAAAAAATATGTACAGAGAAATATTTAGCGAGACGCGGGCGAACATACATCTATTTACAAAAAGGTGTGCGCTAACGTGTAAAGATTTATGAAACATTTAAATCGCCTTGTTTCTACCTGAAGAGGGAAGGGTTGAAAGATGCTCCCTAAGGAGCAGAAGTGCCTCCTCGCCTCGTGAGAGAGTGTCACATGCAAGAGCCACTACAAACCCGATATAGTGATCGGAACCCTTTTTCAGGTATAAAAAAGTATGAGAGACATGCAATAGATTGAAACACAGGGGGTGAATGAAGGAAGACTAAATAAGTTGTTAGATGAGTAGGTGTTTGCAATAAAGGGCTAGATATAATATTTGGAATTTTGGGACCCCATTTTAGCCCCAACCTAAATATGGACATAAAATTCTTAATTTTCAGGCAATTTTGAGGGGAAAGAAAGCAAACCGCAGCTTTTTTGACCTCTTAAACGTCTATTTCGGGTGTTTTTCTGTCTGTAGTCATTGTTTCGGTGTTTTCATTTTTTCAGAACCTAATTTTTTGACATTTTTTCGCATCAACTTCAACATTTTTTTTTTCGAAATCACTTCAAACTTGAAATATACATAGATGGGTCTATTACGCACAAAATGCACATAGAAGTTTTTTGAGTTTTAAAAAATTGTGCTCAGCAATGTCGAATTTCAAAATCCACTTTTTTTTCAATTTCTGAGCACAATTTTCTAAAAATCAAAAAACTTCTATGTGCATTTTGTGCGTAATAGACCCATCTATGTATATTTCAAGTTTAAAGTCATTTCGAAAATAATTGTAAGAAGTTGATACGGAAAAAATGTCAAAATATTAGGTTCTGGAAAAATGAAAACGCCGAGACTATGACTACAGACACAGAAACACACAAAAATGACGTTCTAGAGGTCAGAAAAATCTGCGGTTTGCTTTTTTCCCCATCAAAATTGCCTGAAAATTAAGAATGTTATGTCCATTTTAGGTGGGGGCGAAAATTGGCGTCCCCAACAATCCCAATATAATGGATTGCCCTTTAAACAAATGGGTTTTAGTCCACTATTATAGAGTTCTTCTACTGATCGCGTATTACTAAAAGAATGTGTTGAGTCTAAACTTGTAAGAAGGTGGAGGTGGACGGGGGTGGAAGTAACTCTTTGTTGCAATGTTTTCCAGAGACTGGGTTTGCGTCTCTATCACTCTCTCGATTTCACCCACACATAAACATAAAACACATTAACGCGTATATACACACTTTAGAGCAATGCCAGAGTTGTTAGCCTGGTTTTTGGATATATAAAAACAATAATAATTGTATATTACATAATAAATTAACGCATTCCAATCGTCCCAACCTGAAGAAACTTACAAAATGAGGTTGCTTATCGGCCGCATTTGATTACGCCGACGAGCGTTACCTTCAATTTACCAATCCCTTGCATCATTCCTAGACGCATGGGGGAACACAAATTAACGATGTAGCACGCCTAAATAATAAAAAAAACACGGATTCGGGGATTTTTCATCACTTTTTCATTGAATGCATTTCAATGTTGAAGCATGCTCAATAGTCAAATATTTGCATGGAGAGCACAAAGAGAAATTTAACACAAAGTTCTTTCCTACCACGACATCTACATGAGTTAAAAGGAAATAATTGAATCGGCGTATCGGCGTATCGGCGAACAGATATGATTAACACGCGAAACAACTGTCTTTGGACGCAATTCACTGTGGCGATAATAACACTCATTATAAGAGGAAAAAATGGTAACTTAATTTACAGGGTGACTCAACATAATGGTTGGTCCATAGACATACGCACGAGCGCTAATAGACATAATTATGACACGACACAACATCAGCTGTCACAGCGTCTATATGAAACACTTCGAGATTGTCTCCAATTTACCAGAGTTTAAACAATAATTTTTTACGAACAACACAGATATGAATTCATCACGACTCCTAAATATTTAACTTTAATTCATATTGAAAGTCACTCAATCTTGAGAGATTGTCTTAAATACGAGCACTGAGAGGAAAAAATTCAGCATCTCGCTCTCACACTATAAAACTCGGAACAACTAGACCTAAATGTACACGAAGAAATAAACGTAAGTTTGTCAGAGCGCTTATGTGAAAAACATTTCAAGATTGACTCCGAAAATCGGTAGTTGGAACCCTAAGATTTTTTTTCTTATCGCAAAAACACGACAAAAGAGAATAAGCGTTTACATCCTCCTCTCACAAAAAAAAAATCTTGAGACTGTCTTTTTCAAGCAAGAAATTCTTATTCGAAAAAACAAAACTCCACCCTCGACATACCCTAAGGTCTTCTCTTTGGCTAATGTCCTTTTTAGGGCATGTCTTTTAACTTTAGTTTGACCAATTAACTTTCCTTTTCTATCTTGCTAACGCCCCTCTTTTTTCCAAAAACCCAATTATATCCCCGATTTCTATGAGAAGGAAACGCCTTTTTTAACAGTTTTTCTAAATCTTCTTTTGACCGTTACCAATTACCTCTTCCACGGATGGATGAAGCTGTTAGTTTGAGTCTAACCAGAGACCGCAGTTTCCTTCCTTTTTACTGAACCATTCGTATCGAAAACTAAATGTTCGTTACTCGGTCTTATTTTCGAAACAGAAAGGTCTTCAGAAGGTTTAGGTTTCACCAACAAGGGACGTTTCGGTGAACCTTTCTCCTTTCTCGTCGGAAATGCTTGTCGCTTCAACAACCTTGTCTGGTTTAACGAACTTTTCTTCGGCATCGTTTAAGGCATGTGTTAGCTTATAATCGGTTTGGTCGTGATCTCGAACGACACAGTACAATTATTTTATAATATAATTTTTCCTTATCAATGAACTATTATATAATCAAATAATTAGGAATAAATACTTTTTTTTAATTTTTATTAAATTGTTAGGAAATAATGTAGTTGTTAAAATTAGATACAAAATATTGCTCTTAAAGGCGCCGAAATGAATTAACAAGCCTCTAAATTTAATGTATACAAATTTTCAAGGATTTAATTATCAATTATTGAAACACAAGAAGAGTTCAAGAAAAATTGTTTGACATGTTTGAAATGATCGGCAAGTTAAAAATATGTAAAATAAAAGCTCGATAAATATCTGGAAAAAGGTAAAAGGTCTAGAAGTTTCATATTTCTAAAAATTTTACTGCCAGATGCTTCTTTTTATAAATTTTTTATTGCATTTTACGTTGAAGCCACATTTTATTTTTCCAGGACTCACTGGTCGGGGTAAAAGGTTGATATATATATATATATTATATATATATATATATTAAATATATGATGTCTATATATATATTATATATGATATTATATATATATATATGATATATATATTAATATATATATATATAATATATATATATTTATAATAATATTTATATATATATATAATATTATAATATATATATATATATATATATATATATATATAATATATAATATATATATATATTAGTGTATATATATATATAATATATATAAATATAATATATATATAGTATATATATATAATATATATATATATTAATATATATATTTATATTATATTTATATATATATAATATATATATATATAATATATATATATATATATATATAATATTATATATATATTATATATATATATATATATATATATATATTATATATATATATATCTCTTTGTGAAAAAATTATTATGAATTTTTTTTTACTAATGCTATTTAAAGGTATGTAAATGCCATTATAAAAGTATTAGATATTACATGCATTTTCATATCAAGTATCTAATCTGCTCACCTTTAGCTGCCAGAAGAGCTTTAACGAGCTTAGGCATCTGACTTTTATTACTAATGCAGAATTCTCTGATATTTGGTGAATGAAACCAAACGTATATTATGCGTTCTATTAGCCGAGTTTTGTTTGTTATTGACACTTGGTGAATTTCGTCTTTTAGCCTTGCCCATAAACTTTCAGAGGAGGATCCAATATTTGGCTCGTGCTACGGCCAAATGGACATAAAATTCGGAATTATCAGCCGATTTGGACCTTATAAATACCAAACTGTAGCTTCTTTTGCCCTATAAAACATTGTTTTCTGGTGTTTTTCTGCGTCTGTAGTCATTCTTTCAGAATTTTCAATTTTTCAAAACCCATGTTTTTTCGTATCAACTTTCAGAATTTTATTCGAAATCACTTCAAACTTGAAAAGTGTATAGATAGGTCCATTACCTGCAATAGTCACATTTGCTTCTCTCGATTTTATGAGTTTTGTGCTCAGCGTTGTCCAATTTCCAAACCCACTTATTTTATATTTGAAAATGAAAAATTGAGATAATTTTTTCCCTATTTAAGCGAAGTTGATCAAATTTTCAATGCATATGTAGTCGGCAGAGATACACATTTTTTAATTAGATAATTTTTTGTATATGCATTAGTTTTGGATT
>JABUQX010053083.1:60000-62500 GCA_015478945.1 Trachelipus rathkii
ACCCTTTTGTCCACACACTCTCTCAAACTCCTTCACCAAATACTACAACCCTTCTGAATCCTTCGCCACCAAGGTAGTATCATCCGCAAATAGTATCATGTTCACTTCCCATATATCACCCCTATCCATCAATTCCACCCCTCTCCCCTCCCTCATCATTCCTCTGCAAACACACACTTTCCATAAATAAATTGAAAAGCCACGGCGACATTACACATCCCTTGTCTCAACCCTCTCTCCACTCCAAACATTCACTCTCCCCTCCTAATACTCTCACACACATTCTGCTATTCCTATAAAAGGCTAATACCTTTACCTAATTTACCCCCTACTCCATGTTCCTCCAGCACCCTCCATAATTCACCCCTCTTCACTCTATCATATGCTTTCTCCAGATCTAAAAAAACACCCATACACTTTCCCTTTCCTTTCTAAACCTTTCTCCACAAGCATCTTCATTGTGAATACTTGATCCACACATCCCCTTCCCATCCTAAATCCTCCTTGTTCCTCCCCCATTCTCTCTTCCGTTAAATCTCTCACCCTCTCAATTAGTATTCTCCCATACACTTTCCCTACTACACTCAAAAGACAAATACCTCTATAATTACCACACTCCATCCTATCCCCTTTCCCTTTATACAGGGGAACCAAACAACCATCCTCCCAATCCATATGGGAACCTCTTCCTTCCTCTAACATAAATTATATAACCTGTACAGCCATTCATCCAACCCTCTGCCTCCCATCTGTAACATTTCCATACTCACACCATCTAGACCTGTGGACTTTCCTTTTTTTCCTTTAGTTAACGCCCTAATAATTTCTTCCATTTGTATTTCCATATCTCCTTCCCGTCCCTCTTCACCTCCCATCCTCACCTCTTGAAAAACCTCCTCATCTCTTCCACCCAAATCATTCAATAATCCTCTAAAATATTC
The DNA here is from genome assembly GCA_015478945.1 of Trachelipus rathkii. Classification (NCBI taxonomy): domain Eukaryota; kingdom Metazoa; phylum Arthropoda; class Malacostraca; order Isopoda; family Trachelipodidae; genus Trachelipus; species Trachelipus rathkii. Next base: position 60,942 of record JABUQX010053083.1, read on the forward strand.
CCCCCATCTTTTCCTCACCCCATCTTCCCCTCCTATCCATTCCCCATCCCCTCCCTTAACCCTCTCCCCTAACCCCTCCCTCTTCTTTCTTTTTTTATTTACTTCTTTCCAGAATATTTTGCTCCCTGTTTCAAAATTTTCTGTCACTTTTCTACACCATTCATTATTTGCATTTCTCTTCGCCCTCTTTGCTTCCACTCTAACCCCTCTATATTCCTCCCAGCTTTCCCTTCTCCTATTCCCCAACCATTTCACATAGGCCTCTTTTTTCTTTTTCACCAAATCTTTCACCTCCTCATTCCACCATTCACTTCCTTTCCTTCTACTTGCTCCCACCTTTTTTACTCCGCATATCCTTCTGGCTTCTTCACAAATTGTCTCTTTAAATCTCTTCCACTCCTCCTCCACATCCCTAATTTCCGTCCCTCTCACGTCCCTCCACCTATCCTCCATACCCCTCCTAAACTCGCTCTTACACAATGTCTCATCTAATTTTTCCACCTTAATGACTTCTATTTCTTCTTTTTTCTCTTCTCTAACCGTCCTCTCCCCCTACCCTTAACTATCAACCACCAAATAGTATCAGATACCCTACCTGCCCCTCTGAAACAGTTACATCTAGTAATCTGCCTCTATCCTATCTATTTATACACACATAATCACAGTAAACGCCCACCTCCCCGTTATCGTCACTCTCCATTGCTATACTATATTTTCACTTTTTCTTAACCAAGTATTTCCAAACTATCAATCTTCGTGATGAACACATACTCTAACAAACTTCTCCATTAACATTCCTTTCCCCTACCCCAAATGGACCTATAATTTTCCCCACTCCTCGCTTCCCACTCCTGCATTCAAATCTCCTAATAAACAAATTTTATCATTAACCCCGAAACTTTCCCAACATTCATTCAACACACTCCAAAATCTTTCTCTCTCCTCCTCCCTCGCTCCATTTACTGGTGCATACGCGCATATAAAAACCCACATTTCCCCCCAAATTTCACTTTAACCCACATTATTCTCGAATTCACCTATTTGCACACTTTTACCTTATCCCACACCTCTTTCCTCATAACTATTCCTACCCCTTCCCTCGCCCTCACTCTCTCGTTCACCCCCAAAATCATCCCTTAAATTTTCCAAAGACCATCTCCTTTTATCTTTCAGCTTTGTTTCTGTCAACCCTAGCACATCCAACCTTTTTTCTTCGAACATTAACCCCACTTCTTCCCTTTTCAGATCCTCATTTATCCCTCTCACATTCATACAACCCACTCTAATCTACTCTCTTTTGCCCATCCTATCTCTTTACTCACCCTCACTCTCCTTAATCCTGACCCTCTTATTCACCACTCTACTTTCTTCTATTCCCACACTTGATTAAGCTGCACGCTTACCGGGATCCCACAACCTGAGGCACTTCCCAATACCTCAAGCTCCAAACCCCGCTCAAACAATCACACCCTAAAATACCTTAAAATTATATTCTAAAATTAATTCTCACTATATCTATAAATCTTAAATTAATGTTTTGTTTACGAAATTTATAAATA
>JABUQX010053083.1:65000-71651 GCA_015478945.1 Trachelipus rathkii
TTTGTTGGTCAATCAAATATACACTAACAATTTCATCTTTCAATACTCTAAAATTAATCAGAGATTTGAAGATAAAATTTTGCAAAGATGATAGTAAAAGAATTGAAAGTGTATGCTGTTATCTGTAATTTCTCCATAAGTATTCCAGTTCGATCAGTAATTGTTATTCGTTAAAGGAGTATAATATGGTTAATAAAGCAAAATTTTTAATAAAAGGATGATGCATTATTATTTTATTTAATTGTTAAGCTACTATGTATTATGAATTTAATATAAAAAAATTTTTCAAAGTGCTTAAACTTTTAAAAGCAAAAAAAAATCCAAGCTAAATTAAGCAATACGAGAACGTAATATGATTAAAGCGTAACACATAAAGCGGATACATAATTACAGTGATTAAATCATGCATTTCGTAACATATATTTTTGTTTTCTATTTTCTCAAAATTTTTCTATTTTTATTTTCTTTTCTGGTATAAGATAACATGGAACATGTTAAGATTATAATATAAGGTAACATATAAACGTATAAACGATTACAACCTATTGGACAATTACTACTAGTACATAAATGGTACAGACAAGAACTCACAACGTAAGTATCTTAAAATTAACAATGACCTAGTAGGACGGACAATAGTACTCACAGGTACTGACTCGATAAACATTTACCTAATAGGACGGACAATAACACTCACATCGTAAGTATGTTGCAAGCAACAGAAACTCACAAGTACACAAGTGTAATTGATAACATGTAAGACATAAACAATGTCACTAATTCTAACTTCAAACTTAACATGGAAGACATACACAATGTTATCAAACATGTAATGTAAGACTTACAAAGTATTATCAAACCAATAAAGTTCGAAAAACTTAAAATTAATTGTGGAACATAAAAATTCAATTTTTATGAAAGAGCAAAAAAAAATTATTTACAATATATACAACTTAACGAATTGTAAATTCATTAATATGGAACACGGTAAAGATTTTTATGTTCCTGGTTTTTATTATTATATTATATAGTATTTTAGTTAATTTATTTTTATTTCTAATTGGGATCTACAAAAGTAGAATTTTCAATAGAAATATAGATTATTTTGTAAATTATTTTCTTCGTTTTGGAATAGCTCCCTTCTTTTTGGGATCTATTGTAGTACTAGTTGAAGTACCAGGGATATTATCTACATCCGTAATTGGAGTAGAATGAGAAGGATAGAATATATTTCTTGGATAAGTTCTCTGAGAATACGAAGGAGTATTGTATTGTAAAGAACTAGTAAATTTAGGAGATAATTTAGGTGGAAGCTTGGGTGGAAGCTTAGGTGGTAATTTAGGTGGTAACTTCGGAGGTAATTTAGGTGGAAGTTTTGGTGGAAGTTTTGGATATAACTCCGGAGGGGAGTCATCATAGGGGAATTGTTCCAATACTTCAGAAACAGATCTAGATCTTACACGAGGATTCGGAGTCCAAGATATTGTAGAAGGATCTATCTCATAGAAAGAAGGAGTATCGGGATTCACAGGAGGGGGAGACTGCTGTCTGGCATGACTACGCAATCGCATAGGTGAAGAATCCCGAGGACCATGGAATTGAGGATGTGGACGATAAGAAGGATCTTTACGTCTGTCATCTCTAACATTTACTTCTTCAGGAGAAGAAGGGGAAGTATCTACATTCGGATACTCATCGTAATAACGAATAGGTGGTGGAAGTGCAATAGCACCATTATCAGGATCATCTGGTGAAGATGGTGGATTACTATCATGCATAGAAGATCTTCTAGAAAGAAGAGGCGAACTATGAAGAGAAGTAGAACCAGATGCATATGGAGTACGAGGAGATAGTTGGGGAGAACTATAGGAAATGTTTCTCCTCAGAGAATAGGTAGTAAACGGATCAAAATTTTGATTCGTAGGGGATTGCACAGATGAATGTCCTGACGAAGGAATTCTCTGTGTTGTTTGTTGATGCTGAGGAGGTGGTATTTGTCTCGGAGTAGAAGGCATAGATAGGGGAAGTGAAGACTCTGGGGAGATAGGAGTCACACTCAACCTAGGTGCAGGATGTACAGCACTCGGTGCAGTAGGAGACATCTCAGGTCTTCTCTGTGCAACAGGTTGTTGTTCTTGCCTTGGAGACTGTTGGGTTTCTTGAGGTGCAACTCTTGGCTGATGTTCATGCCTAGGTGCCGGTTGGGGCGCTTGAGGAGCATCTCTAAATACCACATACTCAGTATAAGCATTATTATCAGGTGTGTCATCATCATCATCACCTGAATTGTCCCCCCTTCGAGGTTGAAAACGACGTTTAGGTGGTGGTGGAGCACGCCTAACATTATTTTGTAAAGGATTATAGTATTTCCATTGGGATGAAAAGGAATTGTCGGCAGTTTTTACAACAGGCATGGGGAGAATTTTTAAATTGTCCACATGTGACACAAATTCCTTATTGGTAACTAAACAACGAAGTTGATATTTGTTATATTTCAAAACACCTACAACCAAATACGGCCCGACCCATTTCTTAAAAAGCTTGGGCGATAAATTGGGAGGTTTAACAGCAAGCGTATAAACATAATCACCTATACGAATAGGACGAATTGGGGCTTTAGAATGTTGCTGTTGAGCAATTCTAAATGTTTCTTTTTCCAGTTTTTGACGAGCTAAATCTCGAATAGAAGCTGCTCGTTCGGCCATTTCCGCGTTAAAATCATAGAGATGATCTTTAAGAGGATTGGGCTTATTAACAAACGGAGAAACGTAATTAGGAAGGTCATAAGGTAATCTACGAACATAGAAATGTAACAAAAAGTGAGGAGTATTTCCAATAGAAGAGTTGTAAGTAGTATTTAAAGCAATTTGAGCAAAAGAAATATACCTACTCCAGTCGTCTTGTTTAGAAGAAACATATTGACGAAGATAATCTTCTACACGACGGTTTTCTCTCTCCACGAGGCTATTTGAGGAGGGATGTCGAACGGAAATAGTGCGGTTCTTTATGTTCCAAGTTTTACAAACTTCATTAAAGAACTGGGACGTAAATTCACCTGCGTTGTCACTGACTAAAATTTCTGGAACAGAATGATTTACAATGACTTTATTCAAAAGAGCTTCAGCTACAACTTTGCCATCACGAGTTGAGACAGGGCAAAGTTCACAGTAGCGAGTTAAAGCGTCTTAAAGACTAAAATAATATACCTAGCACCGGAAATTTTACATTTAGGAAGAGGACCTATAGTGTCCAAATGAACCCTAGAAAAAGGTAAGAAAGGAAGAGGATAAGAATTGATAGCTACTGGATGAGGTTTCGAACCTTTTACTTCAATACAAGAAATACACTGTTTACAGAAAAACGAAATATAAGCTGAAAGCCTAGGGAAAGTGTATAATTCTCTGATTCGACGTTCAGTGCGTTCAGCACCTGGATGACCAGCAGATAATGTATTATGATTCAAAAATATTATAGTATATATTAATGAATCCGGAATTTCTATCAAATACTTATTTTCTTTCGTAATGAAATAAAGAATACCATTGATAATGATATGAGGAAGACAACTATCAGGAACAGGAGAATTTTCAATCTCATTTATTATTTCTGATAGTCTACGATTTCTTCTTTGTTCATGGAAAAGAACATCTTTTGTAAAATGATATATTCTCGTATCAGCGAAAGCTAATGGAATAGGATTTTGACGAAGTAAACCTATACGAGAAGGAGAAGAGGTCTCACGAGAATATGTAATATTCGAAGGAGAAGGGGAAAGGATTTCCTCTTCTTCACCAGAAGAAGGTAGATGACCAGTATTTGGAACAGGGTTTCTACTTAAATAATCGGGAACGACATTTAATTTACCTTCTTTATAAATGATTTCTGGCTTAAAAGACTGAATTTTCAAATTCCATCTTTCCAATCTGCCAGACAATTGTTTATGACGAAATAGATGAACTAAGGCAGCATGGTCAGTATAAATTTTTAAAGGATAACCAAAAATGATAGTTCTGAATTTAATAAGACCATGTACTATAGCAAAGGCTGTTGTGCTATAGTTTATTTCAGCTTTACTCAGCATTTTTGAAGTGAAAGCTAAAGGTTTTTCTTTTCCATTTTCATCTAATTGGGCTAATACAGCGCCTATGCCGAAATCAGAAGCATCTGTGCTTAAAATAAACGGTTTAGAGTAATCTGGGAAAGAAAGTGCTGGATCTAAAAGTAAAAATTTCTTCAAAGAGTCATAAGCAGACTGCTGCTCAATTTGCCAAGAAAATGGAATATTCTTCTTTAGGAGCAGAGTTAGGGGCTGCACAAGGGTTATTGAAAACCTCGGAATTAAATTGCGAAAATAATTATAGAAACCCAGCAAAGCCCGTACTTCATGGACATTCTGAGGAATTTTGAAACCTTTTAAAGCTTCTAGTTTGACTGGATCCGGAGATAAACCTTTTTCACTAATTTGAAAGCCTAAGAAAGTGACACTGCTCTTAAAGAAGGAACATTTCTCAAGCTTTACTTTAAGGTTGGCTATTTTCAAGGCGTTAAAGACCTTGGAGAGGTGTGAATAATGAGTAGGGATATCCTTACTGAAAATTAGTATGTCATCTATGAACAAAAGACAAACAACACCTAGCAAACCTGACAAAGCCATTTCCATTGTTCTTGAGAAGACAGAGGGCGAATTGCACGTTCCCTGCGGCATCCGTAAATACTCGTAGTGCCCTCTAGTAGTAGAGAAGGCAGTTAGGTGTCTAGAATCCTCAGAGACGCTAAGATGTGAAAACCCACTAAGGAGGTCCAAACAACTGAAGATGCGCGCGCTGCCTATGAGCGACAAGCTTTCTGCAATGCTCGGCAGAGGAAAGCGATCTGGAATGGTGAAAGAATTGAGTTTCCTATAGTCCACCACTACTCTCATTTTTCCGCCTGTCTTTTTCGGTATAAGAAGAAGTGGGGACGAACTAGCAGAAACACTGGGAGTAATATATCCTTTCTCTAAACCACCTTCTCACCCCATTCATCAATGATTTCCATGTATTTGTGCGGCAATCTATAGGGCCTGGTGTAGACATATGGAGGACTACCTTCTATAAGCTTAATGGAAAATTTATTCAATTTACAAAGTCCAACAGGATCATCGGCCAGAGCAATTGAATCTCTATTCTTCACTAAAAAGGTCAACATCTCTTCTAATTGAGATTTATTATTCAATACATATTTATTAGAATCTTTACTAGACTCTGAAAGCAATATTTCACGGTAAACTTCTCTAATCTGAGAGTCAGAAAGATTTTTGGAAGTAGTAACTGCATTTATAAAATCATTATCTGCAGAGGCTTCATTATGCTTGTAAAGTAATGGAGAAGCTGTTGTAAGATAAGTGTGATTATCAAAGTTAATAGTATCAGCACTTAAATTTACTAATTCCAATAATATTTTACCGTCAGTGCACGTAGACAACGTATTACCAAAGAAGAGTGTACCTGAATTTAAGAAATCATTTTTACTTTCTGTGATGAGAGCTATGTTCTCCGGAGGAGAAGCATGGATATCAGACTCAACTTTGACCGGAAGAATGTACCTAGAGTACGGTAAAATCCGAACAGCTGAAGAGGAGTACACTTTATATGATAAATCATCATCTATCTCAACATTTGGTACTTCTGAAATGTCATTTGAATACATTCCAGGAATTCTACATTGTAAATTTGCTTTAAAAAGAGGATTTGAACGTATTGATTCACTCTGAAGAGTGTGTTGAGGCATAGGTAATTCAAAAGATGAATTTAAAAGAGATTTTGGCAACTGATCACAATCTGTACTTTTGCCATTTTGTCTCAATATGCCTCTATTTGAGTCCTGTAATGATCCTATGGCCGTGGAACGTCCATAAAACGAATCAGGATGATAAAAAGGATCGGAGTTAGAATCTACACTAAAGATTTTTCTTTCACAATCAACTTTATTAGTACCCAGGAACGGTACTGAGGGCATGTAATGTCCTAAATTTGAATTATTTTGAAAATTATGAGAATAATGTCTATTCTGGACATTCAATTTATTTAAATTGTCCCGATAATTAACTCTATTTGTATCTTGAAAAGGTACATTAGACATGTAATGTCCATAATTAGAGTTTTCGTGAGGAAAATTAGACTGATCAAAATCTTCACTTATGACATGTTTGGAAAAACGGACTTTCTTCTCTCTATTATTTGAAGTTGAAGAAGGATAATGATTATTTTCATAATTATACAACTGATCAGAATTTGTACCTTTGGCATCTTCTTTTAAATTGGCCAATATTGCCCTATGGGAACCATTGGAAGGCATTTGCGGTACTGCAGAAGCTCTGGGAACTGAATAAGGAAGAATATCAAAATCTGTAGCAGTAGCAGTTTTCTGAAGCTTAGCCCTTTTTATACTGGAGTGAGCTCCAGATGGGGCAGTATAACCAGAAAAATTGTGTGAAACACGATTAGAATCTTGATGAACCCTTTTCCCTGTTGAGTGCTGTTGGTTCTTACAGTTGTCCAATAACTTTCTTTGTTCTAAAATAACTTCTTCTGAAGTTAAACCCGTTTTATTCGGACTTATATAATCCATCTCATCGGAGAGAGGACTATAATAATTTTCGCGGAAGACTCT
>JABUQX010053084.1:0-53460 GCA_015478945.1 Trachelipus rathkii
AATAAATAACATTATACTGCTTAGGAGTCTCCAATAATAGGTTCACACAATCCACTACAGCATCAGCTGTGAAATTAACTAAAGTATAGGGTTATTTTTTTAGAATATATATCTAATAATAATATATATATATATATATAGGAGTAATGACAACCATGGTCCATTAATGAATAGTATACTAATCAAGATTTTCTAACCTTATTATATTACATAACATTAGGATCCATTATAGTACAATTATATATAAATAATAAATACATAACTTTCAGAGATTCATTTTGTTCCTATTTATATAACTTTTAATATAAAATATATTTAAATTATTAACTTAAAATGTACGAAAAATTAATATTATACTAGACACTATATTTAACACTCTACTTATCCTTTATAATATTATATATATATTATATATAAATATATATATATATATCACTACTAATTATACAACTTTTCGTACACCAAGAAAGTCTCTAAATCATAGTGTAAAATATATATGTAACACTACATTATTTATAATACTTTATCTCTAACTTAAACAGTTTGAAAAGATAGAAAATGATAGACAGGAATAAGATTATAATTCAATATATAATATAATAATTAGTAATAGTATATATGATATATATATTATAATATATATATAATAACTTTTTATACTATATATGCACATATATATTACCCAAATATATATATATAATGTTATATATAGTATAATATTATATATACTATGTAATATATATATATTAAAATAAATACAAATTAACTCATAAAATCATATATATAAAAGTATATATATATAAGTATGAATTCACCGCCGAAATTGAATTATATTAAAATTCGTTTTCCCTCTATATAATAATTTTAATTAAATGGTTATAAATAGTATACCTTACAGTCACTCAGTATCAGAAAAGAGAGTAGTACAACAATGTGATTATTAATACATGATATATACTGATATTATACTTACAATTATTATAAATACTATACAGATTACTTATATTTTCATAATCTCTCAATCTTAATTTAGGATCAACATGGAATACTATATATTTAAAGTTAATTATACTACGCAAAATATAATAGAATTATATCTTATACCATATTGAGTGATATATATATTATACCTATATATATTAATATATATTATATATAATAATTATATATATATATATGTGAGTGAGCATTATATACCGTACTAAAAACTATTAGCTATTTCAATATATTAAATAAGTGAGTAACATTATTTAATTTATACCTATATACGGATACTTAGAGCTACATAATAGTTTTACTAAACTAAGAATGAGTATACTACTAATAACTTATTTATCATTATAATGATATTATATTAATAATATATACTATTAATAAATATTTAACCAAGAAAAATATAAATAAATTTATTATGACCTAAATATAAACATAATAAATGTATTACTATAGAAAGCTTTTCCGATTCCCGTGTGACTCATATGTACCAACGTTTCTTAGGAGCTATAATATATATTATATATTATAATTAATAATTATTATAAATTAAATAAATATATATATATATTAATTATATATAATATATATAATAATATATGATATATATATTATTATAAATATATATATAATATTAATAATATATATATATTACTATATTATATAATAATTAATATAATATACTTAATATATATATATATATATATAATTATATTAAATATATATAATATTATATTAAATTATATATATAATTAAAATAGATTAATAATAATAAAATAACTATAATCTATAATTAATATATAATATATATATATAATAATAGACGTTAGGCCTCTATTGCTTTGATTATATATTATATATATATATATATATATATTACCTGTGAATAGTCAGAAGAGTTAAATATCTGTATATATATTAATATATATATATATTAATAAACTGCCACATAATATTATATATTAAAAAATTAAGTATATTATATATTAATAAATATATATATATATATATTAATTAAATTAATATACTTATAAATATAATATAATATATATATATTAATAATATAAAATATATAATTATTATATGATATATTATATAAATATAAAATTATATTATGTAATATATATTATATATAATTATTTTATAATATAATATATATATATCATTAATATATATTAATATATATATAATGGCGTAATCAAATACAAAAATAACAACAAGGGTTTTCAATATGAGTTTCATTTACAATATTTTATACAAACTTATTTTTATGCATGCTATGCTGTCTTTGTTGTAATTTTAGCTGGATGCTGCAGCTAAATTTATGTAAATTCTGTTATTATAGTAGATGCTATGAAACTATAATATTTCTCTCCATCATAAAGATCCAAGTATTAAAAATCAGTAAGTTCATGAATTATCTTCTTAGTACTATTATATAGGTAATATGAGAATGATATTGAGTAGCTTTCTATTTTATTTTTGAGAAGGACTAGATTGATGTTGGAGAATATTCTAGGGAAATAATACTTAACTACTAAACTTGTTGAAGGGCAATGCAAGAGATTACCTGACACTTCTGCAAGAGTGGAATAAATTATTATACACTCAATTATAATGTACCACATTTGCAAAAAAAGGTATTATTTATACATGATTACACAAATTATTCTACCTTTGATATTCTATTTCGAATGACACTGATAGAGCGTTGAGATACCTCTATAGTATCTATAATAATATACGAGAGACGTGTAACTTTAATAGCACCAAGAATTTGAAGAGACATCTTATTATGAATTCGAGAATCTTAGTTATATAATTATAGTAGTATTAATTTGTCTTTGTGAAGTATCTACATCAATTTCTGGGCTAGATTTCGTGTACTTCACTGCATTGTCGAGTAGATTATTTATAATATTAGAAAAGTCAACTTCATTACTTTGACATACAAGGTAAAAGCGAATAGGATAATAATAAGATCTAGACATACCTTTGTAAACACGTATAATAGTGTTAATAACAATAAGAATTGTATATATTATTACTATTTATGTGAAGATATAAAAAATTATTTGGCTCTGTATGTGTATATTAAGACGCTGATCTAGATCAGTCTATAAGTCCATTATTGATATCTATATTATCATTATTCAAACAAGAAATAAATGACACTGAGTTCAAATCCACCTCATTGAGAAGATTAACCATGTATTTTTTAATATAATATCTACAAATAAACATAAATATCCTGGTAGTTTTTTTAAAATATAAAAATATAAAACTATTTTTTCATTCGCTTGTTTTCATCATTGATAATATTCTCATATTATATAGATTATTTTATTATTACTAATATATATCTATAACTATATATATGTATATAAATATTAAGAAATATGACTTAAAAGAGGGAATTACTTATAATGCAGTGTTCAAAATATAAAATTAGATTAAAATGTTAAAGAATATGTATATATATATACCGTTAGCCTTATTATTTGAATAAGGTCCAGATATACAGCAAGGTTTATTATTAACTCTATAAAAATAATAAATGGTAATAATGAAAACGTTTATGTCAGTCATCTATTATTAATACTATATATCTAAATATGAGTTGCAATATTGTTAAATAGGAGTTCAGTGTTTGGAATACTCTTAATTAAAAAAATACTAATTATGCGACTTCAGCTCACAGACGAAAGTTCAAAAATGGTCAACAGATTTTATTGAAATATGTAATTCATTTACATATTATAATATTTATATTATATTATTGAGTAAGTGTTAATATTATTTGCCTTCACCTTCACAACAACTAAAGATTTTTTTTAACGAACAGACAAGATGCGTCAGATTATTTAACGCTTATTCTAGGAGAGATTTCGTTATTATTAATTATGAAAATTATTAATTAGTTTGATTATTATTATTAATGCTACTTACTTTATCTCTAATTATATTCCATTAAATGAATTGTATACTATCTATTTATTTATTATCGAGGTTATTCATATATATTATATATTATTATTAGGTTGAGGATTATCATTCGCCCTAGTGTCAGAGGATTGACTTTATTATCGTATATATTCTAATTTAGTATTAGAATAATTATTGCAGTTCTTTTTAGAGTATGCTTAATCATTTCTCATTCTTATTAATTCAGAGGATCTTATCTTAAAGAATATATTCATATAAATTATTGAATTGAGTTTACTCATGAATTTCAATCAAATGACTAACAGTGGTAAAATTTTAATTATTGCTTATTGTTGTATTAAACATTATATTATTATTATTTGATATGTGTTGTATTACATGTCTTATTTGCTATTATTATTATTATATATTATTGAGAGTGTGATGTCTGGTGATTTATTATTATCTGACTCTTTTAGTCGCATAGAGCCATTTCAGTATTAACTATCATACCAGTCTAAGTCTATTATTCTAATATATTTTCCACGCACTATATGAATGTAATGATATATCACATGGTCCCTAATGATATATATAATATTTATATCGATCTCATTGTCATACTACGTGATTATAGGAGAATAAGAGTTTGCTTATATATATAGTTAATAGCTCAAATTGATGGAATACACTTCATCACTACTATATTTATATAGAGTTATAATATTATTTATAAAATCTTTTAAATTCATTTATATTATAATAAATTTAAAATAATAAAGAATATAATAATATTTAATTATTATATTAATTATATTATTATTATCATAGTATTTCAACATATCGTCCAATCATTAACTATTATATTATTTTTAATTATTTAATTAAAACCAATTAATTATTAAAGTCAATACTAAAAGAAAAAGTCAATGTTTTATTTAACAGAAATATGTTTCTATATATACATATACATACGTACATACACATTATTAACCTACTCTAAAATAATAATATTCTTATTATACTTTTAAAATTAAAAACAATTTGTATGCAATACCACAAATATTAAATCCAAACTTGAACTCAATACGATGGGGAGAGATATTTGAAAAATATATTTTGTTTTTATCAGGTAAATTATTAGTTCTTAATTTTGGGAAAAAGGGAATATTTAGTCCCTTTCTCGCTTCAATCTCTGAGTAAAATAGTTCATCTGTAGGTTTTCTATTATATGTCGAAACAGTTAATTATCCCCCTGAATATTATTGAAGAAATTTACTAGTAAAAAGTGCTGTAGGTGTAGAGTAACATTCTCTGAGATGAGTAAATAAATACCATGTATATATTATATAAATATGAGATATAATATAATATAAAAAGTATATAATAGTGAATAAATCTATTAAATATAATTTATAACATTTAAATATATATATTAATACGTATAGGACTATAAATAGAAAGATTTTATAAACAAGATATAATATATATATATATATAGTATATATAGTATAAGTTATTAAATAAAATTATACATTATTATAAATAAATTAACTTAATATATAATATATATAATCATATATAAATTATTTTAAATAATTTTTATATATATTATATATGTAATATATAATATATTAATAGTACTAATATTAATAATATTATATAATTTATATGAATGGATTAAATTAATTTAGTTTTATTTATATATATAATATATTATGAATATATATATATTATATATATATATAAATATATTAATTATTAGTAATTATAATTGAGAGAGGAGAGAGAGAAGAGAGAGAGAGAGAGAGAGTAGAGAGATAGTAGAAAGATGAGAGAGAGAGAGATAGTAAGAGAGAGAGATGATAGTAAGAGTATATAGATAGTAAAAAGAAATAGAATATAGTTAGAAGAGATAGTAATAGTAAGATGAGAGTTAAGAGTATATATGTATATATTTTTAATTTAGATTATATTTTTATTATATATTATAGAGTTAATGGCCCATAAGGATTATAATTTGGGACATGCACGAAAAAGACATGACACCTGTTAAGAAGGGATAAAAGAACGGGTGAGGAGGTATAAATGATATAAGATGAAATGGTGAGTGTTAACAATGGAGAATGGTTGGCGAATCTAATGCTCAATAAGAAAGGCATATATGTCATAGTTAAAAAGTATTAATTCGGGGGTATTTAGCCGTAATAGTTCATATTATTGATATCAAGGGTATATATAATGCAGGGCAACAAGATAAGAGAAAATATAGTTTCTAAAAGATATATTAATAATATATATATATTTGTAGTAGTAACATATGGCTGCATATTGTTAAACGTATATATCGTATATAGGGTTTCCCCTATACTACTTATATAATATATAATATATAAGATATAAATATATATTATTAATATTTATTATACAAGGATAATACGTTTTCTCCATCACAATAAAAGTAGATATACATAATTACACTAAAATTCCTATTTATAGTATGTTTGAAATTTTTCCATTACATAATCGATAAGCAGTGATAAATAAATATTACAATTATATAATGGTGAATTAGCGAAGTACTTATTAAAACAAAAGTTGACAAACACCAAATCAAATTAATATACTTATATTATCCATATAGTAAATTTAATAATGTCAATATAATGCATTATAATATATTTGCTTGATTTTAGACATCATTCCTAAATTTTAATTTCGTGAGGTTTATAGTTTTGTCTATAATACTAAATAAGTTTTAATAGATTATAAAACTAAGTCATTAACATTTTTAATTATATATATAATTATATAAAATACGTAATTTAAAAACTATATCCACCACACTTAGTAATTTCAACAAACTTCTCAGCACTGGTAACAACATAGTATTTTCATTTGTTATTTTATTTTATTATTTTACCATAATGTATTTCTTTCAAATTCACAATAGTTTTAAAATTTACTTTATCCACAGGCTATAATGCCAATATATATATATTCTCATAAAATCCATTTTTAAATCATTTAAATCCATATTTAACGACATTATCAATTTCTTATATCATATAATATATATATATAATTTTTATATATATATATAGCGCTAATCGACCTGCAAAAGGCATTTACATTCAAATTGGCTCACTGAATATCATTATAACAATCCTTGCCAAAATAAATTTCTTCATAAAAATTAAAAAGAAAATTACAAAACACCTTTTATATTTTCATTTGTTATTTCATGAAGCAGTAAAGTTAATATTTATTATTTATTAAAAAAAATATATAATAAATCTTATGGAACCTTAACAAAGGATCGATTTAAAGTGGTATAAAAAATCGTAATAAAAAATCCTCAATAGTATAATATACCCTATATTTATAAAAGTTATTAAGGGTTTCAAGTATCCTTTATTCATTAATATAAATTATTTATATATTAAACTACTAGTCTTCGTAACTTATTACATATTATATAGATATATATGAGATTGATATGAGCATTTTATAAGAACTAGAATTATATCTTATATAATATATATAGATAAAATAATAATACATTTAATATATATGAGAAAAAATATAAAATTAAAGCTATATAATATATATATATATTATTTAATATAAAATATCTATATATAATATATATATTTATATTATAATTTATTATAATATGAGCTTTTAAAATATTTTGTATAGAATATATATATTAATATATTATATATTAATATTAAAGATTTTATTTATTTTCCTCACTTTTGAAAAGTAAAGAATATATTAATAACTTCTTCCTTCATAAAAAATATTTTTAATATTAATTATATTTAATTTAATATAATAAAATATATATATATTAATATATTATAATATTATATATTAATAATATATAATATATATATATAATATATATATTATATATATATATATATTAAATATATTAATATATATATAATATAATGTATATAATATTATTTATTAATATATATTAATACTATAATTAATATATATATATAATATATATATATATATATTATTAATATAATATATATAAATATTATAATTATTATAATATATATAATTAATAAATAATATAATTTATATAATATATATATATTAATAATATATAATATAATATTAATATTTATTAATATTATTATTATATAAATAAATATTTATATATATATATATTATATATATATTTAATTATATAATAATATATATTATAATATAATATAATAATTTTAATATTAATAATATAATTAAATATAAATATATTATTATATATATATTAATATTTATAATATTATTATAATGTAGATGAATATATAAATTGAACGACACGAACTACTACATTTACTTGTGTAATAAATTTCTTAATTGAACCTGAATAATAAATGATGGCAAGACAGGTCCACCCATGATCGTTGCGATTATATTGATCTACTTCGTCACATATATATATATCATATTGTTTACGCAACCGTATACATATGTTAGGTATTGTTAGATATTAATATGATAATTAGAGGTATAAAATAGATGAGTCTGATTGAAACTCTGAACACCATTATTGTCATTTGCACAATTAATTACCACAATCAATAATTATATACCATAAGAAGATATTGTACCTATTAATATATGCGATGGGTTCTTTTTGTAGCACAGTATGAAATAGCATTTGTAAAAGTATATTGTACCATTCAAAAATATAATTAAAAATAGAGATTGTAAAAATATAAGTTATCATAAATTTATTTTTAATAATGTGTTTCAATAGTAGATTATTAAATAATAAATATAATATTAAATATATATATTATATTTAAATATTTTATATAAATTATATATATAAATATATATTATATACTTTACTATTTCAATTATAGATTTTGAAGATTTTAATATATATATATATGAAATAAATAATTACAATTATATATAATAATCTTAAAGGTATAAATATACTATATAAATATACTATATATATAATATTTATAATAAATTATAACAAATTAAATGGTAGGTTGAGTGAGAATTAATAGAGTATAAAGAAAGTTGAAGGAAAAAGTGCATTGATAAGAATTTCAGTTTTACCGATATAATGAAAGTAGTTTATCTATATATATATTTTATTATATATATATTATAATTAATGTATATAATAATAATTTTTTTAATATAATTAATTATATAATATATTTATAATTGTGTAAAATCATTAATAAATAACATATATGCATATAGTATATATATATATATATATTATTTATTAATTATTATACTGATAATAAATATAATTTATTATTTTATTTATTAGTTACAATAGAAAATATAAGCCTATTTTACTTAATTATTTTAAAAAATATAAAATCTGTGTTCTGATTAAAATATATTTATATATTTAAAGATTCTATTAAATCTTTTAATATATTTAAAATTTCAAAAAGAATAATAAAATATAATTATATATATATATTATATATATATATTAATAATATATAATATAATAGTATTATAATATCTTATATATTATAATATATATATATATATTAATATAATTAGCGTAATAATATTTATATAGTATAATATTATATAATATTAATATAATTCTGCTAAATTAACTGTATAGTATTTTATTTGATAGGTATATAAATATATATATTATAATTAATATAATATAATAGAAGGTATAGTAATATAGTATATAATTAAGAGGTTTTATTATAATAGAGTTTATCATTAAAATAATTAAAATTATAAAATATTAAAAATTATAGAAAAGTATTGAGGAATATAATATATAATTATTTAGATAATTTTAAAATATATTGAAAAATTAAGTTTATTAAATTTTAAAGGCTAGAACATATATATATATATATACTATAGATATATAAATATATATAAATATATATTAAAATACATAAATATATACGTTTTAATTATAGAGTATATATTATATACTAATATATATATATTAATAATCATAATATTATGCATTATATATATAATCTAATTAATATATTCATATAATTATATTAATATAACTGGTTAAATATATAAATAAAATGAATATATAATATATATAATTAATAAAATATTATTAAATTCCAAAAATACAGTAAAGAAAATATTTTTTAAAAGATAACAGACATATAAATATTGATAAATTTTAAAAAATATTTAATATATTAAAAGATCATAATATTTTTAAAGTCCAAAAATACTAAAGGAAAATATTTTTTAAAAGATAAATATTATTTATTTTAAAAATTAAATAATATATAAAAATATATATATTAATATTATTTATAATTATATATATTATATTTAATAACATATATTATATTAAATATCTTATAAATAAATATAATTATATATAAATATATATATAAATATATATTATATAAAATAATATTATATATATACTCATATACAACATCAATATATAAAAGTGACATATATAATTACATATATATTAAAAATATAAAATATAAATATATATATATATTCCTTTATATAATATAATAATAAATTATTTCTTTATCATATTTATAAAACTTTTTCAAATTTGTTAGGTACTAATAAGTCATGACTTAGTATTATAATAATTACTATATAATATAAATATAATAATATATATTTAATACTTTATATTAAAGATATATAAATATTATAATATTTACACTATAATTAAATATTCGTCCGCTAATTAAAAATATTATACTATATTATTTCACATATCATATAATTAAGAGAGTATCATGAACAAAGCACACGAAATGGTAATAACTCAACAGAATCACAGAGTACTAAATTAGACAATAACTTAATAAATTAAATAAATTAAAATTACAATAAATATGAACTATAAATAATATATTAAACTGATTCGAATGCTGTTGTAGCTACAATTTATAAAAAAATAAGAGAAATTATTAAATCTAAATAATTCTCTAAGGAATAACAGATATAAAGTAGTAATACATATTTTTTTATTTAATATGTCAATATAATGGCTACAAAAGCTATAACATCCTTAGATAATATTGTATTCCTTTTGATTACAAGAACCTATAGTCATATTGATCTCTACGATTAGCAATGACACAAGGACCAATATACAAGAACACGAATATAAATAAAAAAAAACAACCTGACTTAAAATTTGAATGCAAAGTACAAGTAATCAGCTTGATTGATATTAGCAGCAAAAGTAACAAGGCTTACACCAAATACACCATAATAATATTAAAGATAAGTAAAAATAGTATATGATAAATAAATCATAATCACACTTTTAGTATTATCACTTCAAAAAATTTTCACTATAACTACCTTTTACAATCTTTCTCAAAGATTTTTCTTTCCTAGGGTATATAATGAAAATATGCAACACTTAGTTAATGATTTTACGCTAGATGAATAACATTAATATCCATTATATATATGTTCTGATCTACCTGACGCTTGGTATACTCACTGTATAAATATTGATACTGTGCGCTAAATAATATAGACCAAACCTAATCGTTTGAGTTACTAATCTACACAAAACAAAATAATAATTATTAACACATTAAATTAGATTCTAATCAAAATTAATTATGATGGAATATAATAATATTAATTATTACTAATTATATTTAACACTTATTAAAAACTATGTGTTAACACTCTTTGGAACGTTGTAAATAGTAAGAGAAACTATGATAAGACAATTAATAATAATACATAATAAAAATCAATTTAAGAAACACGTGAAGCACAACGAACAATAAAACATTTTTGGCAGACTTTAAAAACTCTACACAGCTAATGAGCGCCTTATATCTAAACAAATATTGACACACAATATGTTTATACAACTATACGCGATGCTTACTCACCTAGTAAATATCCAACTAGACAAAGGCTTTTCTTTATTCTACAACTTATCTTTATATATCAGAGCTCATGAGAAGAACTCACTTCCGTCTACTATTGACCCTCACAATATTCAATCATATAATTAACTAGCAATCATCGAACACACCTTTAGCATAATTAAACATTACAATTATGCACTTGATACATCAATTAACTTACTACTTAAAATTAATATACAGGAAATAAATAATATAGTTAACAATTTAATATAGATATGTAGAGGATAGGTACGTTCTAGTTACTTTGAGAGAAATACATTAGTAAAAGAGAAAATAAATATATAAAAATAATAAAATGACATATCAAAAATAATTTATAATCTACACTCAGTATATTAATGCAGTTATTACCTTTTGTACTTATTTCAAGATGCATCACACCACCAATGTATTATGAATGATATAAGTACTTATACTCATTTTTAAAATAGTTAAGCAAAAAAATCAATTATTAATGCGAGAGATATATCTACTTTACTTATAATAAAATAACATATAAACAAATATTAATATTTATAAATATTTATATATATTATATATTAATATATATATATATATACTATAATAATATATATTAATATATATAATATAATAAATATATATATATATATAATATATAATATATATTATAATTATATAATATAATTATATATATATATTATATATATATAATATATATATATTAATTATAATAATTATTAATTATAATAATATATATATTTAAAATAATATATTAATATAATTATATTAATATATATATTATATATATATATTAATATTATTTAAAATATATAATATATATATATTATGTAATATATAATATATTATATATATATATAATTAAATATAATCCTAACTATTTAATATTAGAGTTATATATAATAATAATATATAATATTATATAATATATATATATATTAAATATATTATTATATATTATCTAATATAATAATATATATATATATATATATATATAAATATGATTAATTATATTATATATTATATATAAATATATTAAATATAATATTAATATAATAATATTATATAATATATTATATTATATTTATATTATTTATATAGTATAATAATATATTATAATATTATTATATATATATATATATATATATATATATATATATATAATTAATATATTATATATATATTATAAATAATATTATAATTAAATATATATAAAATATTTAATTATAATATATATATAGTATTAATATATAATATTAAATATATTAATATATATAGTATATATATATATAATATATATATATATATAATATATAATATAATTAACTAAATTTATATATATAATTAATTAATATATATAATATATAATAATAGTATATGTTAAAATAAATATTATACTATATTAAAATATATATATTATTTATATATTATAAAGAGAGGTTATTAATATTATTATATTATAGTAATATTATATTTGAGTAATATTATTAATAAATAATAATTATATAGTGATCTTTAGATCTTTAAGGATGTTATAACCGTGAGTTACTAAAATAATCACTAATTTAGACTTATATACATATATCTAATATAATATATACTAATTATATATAATGTTAAGAGGCTAATGTATATACTATAATATAATATAAGTAAATATTTATATATTTTTAGCATTATAGAGAGAGAGATATAATATATACTATATATATAGTACTAATATATAATACTATATAAAATATAGATTCACGTAAATATGAATTTTCGTGTGCTTTTAAAAAATGTACATTTGAACTTTATTATATAGTTAACATATAATATATATATATATAAATTATATATAACTACATAATTTATAAGTATACTCATGTTTGACAGATATTATGATGTTTAGTAACTAGTATACTATTATATAGGTGATAAGTTATCTCAATTAATATATTTCACACAATAATAATAAATATTATAAGTTATTTATAATTTTCCTTTATGATTCAAGAATATTTAATATATATAACTTAATATATTCATAACTTTCATTATTAATATTACAAATATACCCAGTACTATAGTAATATATATTTATTTAATACCTAAAAACTTACTTAATAGGTTTAATTTATATATTTTAATAATATATATACTAAAATATATATACGATATATTAGTATAATTAATATATATATAACATAGAATAGTAATATTAATAAATTAATATATATATTAATTAGTTATCTTCTATTCTTAAAGTAATATAATTAACTGATAATAATAATATATATATAATGAATATTTATATATAAGGTTATTTGGAGTAATTGTCTTTAAACTATTATTCTTATTATAATATAATCTTTAATATAATAGTAATATTCAATACATAAGGCACTGACTTATCTAAATGAGGAGATTTTACTCCATATTATAGATTGGGTATGACATCTTATGATAAGGTGGTTCAAAGTATATTAATGTTTGAGTATCTACAATAGTATTAGTAAGTTTGAGCTTTATATAATTCTTCCGAATCTTTATTCACTAAACATCCATTTTGGTTAAATTTTATTATTTTTGTTCTGAAAAGTAATATATATAATATCCAATTCACCTATATATAATATTTATCATGATTATATAATTTACTATATTTTAATTTTATATAATAATATATAATATATATAGTAATAACCGTTATTTAATTACTTAAGCTTTGATACCGATAAAATAATCAATATTTAGTTAACTATATTCCAATACGATAATATTATATGAGGTATGTGAACTATATGAAGAGAACTCATATATCTTTATATATATAAATTTAATAGTATATATATCATGTTATATATATTTGAGTATATATAGTTATATAGATAGTACATATATATATAATATATTTTAAATTACAATATATATATATATCAATGTAATGGCATAGTTTAATATCCTTAAATATATAGCTAAGATATTTTCTGATCATATTATTTAAAATTCTTCTTTTTTGACTAGGGATTTACTTTCCCCTCTGAAGTGCTACTCGAAGAAATTTTCTGGACTCAATATGTTATTCATTTTCCAGCTGTCACACATATTTTGACTTGTTTTTAATTATAAAACATGTGACTTCACGTAAGTACTGACGTTAAACTATTTTTAAAAGTCTCTTCTTTGAAATCAATATTTTCGATACGCTAGAAACTTTCATATCAACAGAGCATATAGATATATATACCCAAAAATATTGTAGAGCGGTATATATAAATACATATATTAATATATATGTATATTACAGTAGTATAACTATTTATATAGATTGTAATCCATTAGTGTATTTTAGCGTATTTTTTTTTTAATATATTTTTATAAGTAGTATGATATTAATTTGAATAATATAATATTGAAACTTTGGTGTGGAATATAAGATATAGATGATAGTGTATAATTAATATAATATTACCTAAGTTGATTGGAGATGATAAGGTATACATAGACATGAGAATTACAATATTAATAATAGAGTGTAGTACATTTAATTAATATCTTACAAGTGTTTATTAATTCTATGTATGTATACTCTATCGATATCACTATTTATATAGTTTACCTTAACTAGTAATAGGTAGATTAATATTTGATAAATGATTTGATATATAATTACTAATAAGGGCATTATATGTAGTACTATGTATATACTATATGAGTATATATATAATATACTATAATATAGCATAATATAATATTCGATTTTATTACTATAATATAGTTAATATAGGTGTATATATTAGTATATACATATACTTATTTTATGAGTGAGTACATACAATCAAATTTACTTATAAAAGATTACTATACAGTAGTTTAGCAGCATAGTGTTAAGTTTAAATGAGTATAACTATATGTTGATGCTATAGTAACTAGTGATGTATGAGTAACTGTTTTTATTGAACTAGAATGATCTTATATCTGGAACACTATTAATACATATTTGCTATAGGTAGGTATTCTCTGACTCTTATGAGATTGAGATTATAAGTAATTAAAATAGGGAAGCCGAGATGACTGCGGTCTATGTGTGATCTATAGCATATTATTTAATATTAGACATTTATAGATATATATTTATATATCTTATAAGTAGTAATAACGTTTATGGTCGTATTATAGTCTAGTGCAGACCCTATAAGGTAATATAGTGGTAACTATATTACTTAAAATAATATTATTATATATATTACCTTGAGTAATACTTTATCGGTCATGAAGATCGAAAGATTTGTCCTATTTTAAATAGAGGGTATTTAAGGTGGAGCCGTGATGATATTATGGTACTATTGGATTTCAATATATCATTATTATTTACCCTTATTACACGTATACAATATAATTATATATTATTACTAACTATTAATATATATAAATATAATTTATTACTTGAGCAGTTTATATAATCACTAATAGAATGTTTAAGTCACATGATATATAATACTATATTACTATCCACATATACAATTAATATTACTTTCAGAAAGGAAGAGGTACATACGGTTATGGGCCATTATAAATATATACTTATATATAATAAATAATAATAATATATATAATAATATTTTTTATATATATTAATATATAATATATTAATAATAATAAAATAATAATTAATAATAATCAATTATATTATTTACAGTAAATTACTGGTAATATTAAACATTCACTATATACTTATATATATAATTATTAGTTCTGTGCAATAGTATATTAATATTGATATATAATAGTAAATATATATTTATATACTACTTAGTATTACTTGTAGTCAATAGTAATATAATATATATATATAATAATATATATAATCATATAGTATATATTATTATATAATATATTTATATATAATCACTAATATATTATATCTTTTAAATAAATATAAATATATTAATATAAGGCGTAATAGATATTTGAATAAAATATAATATACCAATATGATATAATATGACAAAAATTCAGTAGATTTTTTCCATAGTTCTATATCATATACGTCTATATATATTTGAGAAGTAATCTATATATATTCACACTAATTATTAGATATTTATTATCTTATATTTATGGTAACATATATATATGCACTTAACATTGTTTTCATTATAATATAAAATATAATGTAATTATTTATTAATTCTATAATATGTATATATTATATATATCTTTCATGAATCTCAAGTTTTGTACTGATATTATTAAAGTACTAATTTCGTATGATATACATAACATTTAGATCATATAATTCTTACTAAATATATAATGTATATTTCCTTCTTACACCATTCTTACTATATAATATATATTTATATTATATGCTTCATTATCATGCATTAATATTTCTATACTATATAATTAGATACTTTATTACTCTCAATTTTGACCTAATTTATACTATATTAATTATACATATAATATATTTATGGCGTTAATATATATTATTTTCATATTATCTTAATTAATATTAACCACTAGACATATATTATGGTATACTTATGAGTATAATATTACCCATTATACGATTATATATATTTATGTTTATCATAATTATTATTTTTTATATAGTATATTAAATTATATTATTATTATATAAATATATATATGAGAATGGATATGTATTATTATGTATAGAGAGCTATAATATTATTATGCCCTCTTTAATCAAAGTTAATATATATAATTAATATTATATAGATATATAAGTATAATTTTATAATATAATTTAATATTTATAATATAATAATATATACATATATATATATATTATATATATATTAATAGTATTATATATATATTACTATTATAGTAAATATATTATAATTATAATTATATAATTTATATTATAATTAATATATAATATTATATATATAATTATATATAATATATATAATATACTTATATATTATATATAATAATATATAGTATAATATTTAATAATATATATTAATATTATAATATATATATATATATAGATATTATATATATAAATTATATTAGAATATATATAATATATAATATATATCATATATATAATATTTAAATATATTAATATATATATAATTTAAATATAAAATATAATATATATATATATATATATATATAATATATATATTTAATCTATAATTAATATTTAATATATATATAATATATATAATATTATATAATATATTATATAATTATAATATAATATATTATAATATATTAATATATAATATATATATAAATACTATACTATATATATAATAACACACATATCAATAATAATTAATGATATATTACTTATTATATATATATATGATTTATATTATAATTATATATCAAATATCTTGTTTTTGCATGTAGGTAATATATAAAAAATTCCATAAATTAATTTAGTAGTGGCAGAAGTTATATATTATTATATATTTGGAAGTAATAGTATATAACAATATCTATTCATTAATTTATGAGAAATATATAATATATATAATATATATATGTTTATGAATATATATATATAACATTTTACTTATAAATATTAATACGTATATGTATAGTATATATATTAAGTTCGGATATTAACTATAAATACTTTATATAATTATATACAAATTAATATTCATTATTATTATCCTTAGTTATACCTTATTAAATATTCCTTTATCCAATGAAAATATAAGAAAAAGAATGAAATATAAAAAAAGATATTATATATATATTAATATAATTAATATTCGATATTTTTAAATTTAAATAATATTCACTATTTAATAAAAATATTATATATTATATAATACATAAATATTATTTCAGTCTATAAAATATATATTTGCATGATAAGAAGGTCATAAGATCGACATATAATAAATATAATATATATATATATAATTAATATATATAGTATAGAATTTATTATTTAACTAGCTAAGATCATCTAATTAGTTATATACCACTATATATATATAATATATTAATAATATAGAATGATAATTAATTTAACCTAATTAATATACCTTATCATAATATACATATAATGGCTATTGTATTGTTTGTATGATTAGTAATATATATAATGTATATATTTATATATCTATTTATTAATATATTTATCTATATCATTTACATATCTTATATATATATAATTATAGTAAAAAATTATTATATAATATATCTAAGTAGCTTAATATTGTGATTAATATATATATTATAATTAAATAATATACAGTAACTATATATATATAGATATAAAATTATATATAATAATAGTAGTACTTATATAGCATTTTGTATGATTATATATATATATTATAATCATAATATATATATATATATATATATATTATTATTTAAAATATTAATAATTTTTATAAAATAATATATATAATAAAATAATATATATTTATAATATATATTATATATTATATAATAATATATATATATATATAATAATAATATATATATATATATATATATATATAATATAATATATATACTACACTAGTATATATATAGTAATATATGATACTACTAACACTATTATAGTATTATGAAACACATATAACTATCATAAATAAATACTATACTGGTATCATTATATCATATTTACAATTAATATAGTATATATTATATTATAATTAATTATATATAATACTAACATAAAATATATATATATATATCATACTATAATACATATATAAATAATATTAAAAAAAAAAGTCATTACAGCATGGTACTCATACATACCTCTACTAATATGTTATATCACAGTATATACTTTTATAATATATATATATATATATACTTTGTCTGGTATTATTTTCTATATATTCACTCTAGTTATCATCTATTAACTATTATATATCATTAACTTAAGATAAAGAAAAGGGTATTAAATATAATATATATATTAGTAGTAGTAATATTAATATATATAATAATATTATATCTTCATATATAATTAATATATATATATAAATATCATTATAATATTTAATTATCAACTTAATATATTTATATAAACATTAAATATATATATAATTAAAATATTATATATATATAATATATATAATTAATATAATATTATATATAATACGTATTATATTAATATATTAATATATATAAATTTAATTAATTTTATTATTATATATATTATTATAATATATTAATATATAAATATAATATATATATATATATATATAAATAATACTATATAATAATTATATTATATATATAATATAAATATATATATATATATATAATATAAAGTATATATATATATAATATAATAATGGATTAGAATTTATTTGTTATGGATAGAGAAGCTTATTGGAATTAATTAAACATATTGATATTATATATCTATATTATATATATTAATATATATATAATAATATATATATATATATATATATTAATATAATATTATATTATATATATATATAATATATATAATAATATATTATATATTAATATATATATATAAATATTATATATATATTTATTATATATTATAAAAATTATATTATATATATAATATATAAATATATATATTAATATATATTTAAAATATTTAATATAGTTAATATATCATATATAAATTAATTAAATAGATATATTATTATATTTAAATAATTAATAATATAATATATATATATATTATTATATAATGTTACTTTTAAATTGAGTATATTAAAATATATATATAATATATATATACTTATAAATTTATGTTAGATTAATTAGATAATAATAATATATATATATATATATATATATATATTATAGTAATATATATATATATATATATATATATATATTATATTATAATATATATAATATATAATATATATATTATATATAATATATATTAAATAATATATATATATATAATATATATATTTATATATATATATAATAATAATATATATATATATAATTAAATATTATAATATAATTATTAATATATATATATATATATATTAATTAAATACAATTAAATTTATATTAAATAAAATATTGAGTGAGTCACAGTTGTAAATCATAATATATATAATAATATATAAATAAATAAATATATATCAATAGTAAATATTAAATTAAATAATAATATAATATTTAATATTTTATAATATATATTATTTAATATAATAAAATAAATAAATAATAATAAATAATAATATATAATATATAATAATTAATAATTAAATAAATATTATATATAATAATATAATAATAATTAAATATATTAATTAAAAAAAAAACAATACCATATTAATATAAATATTATTATTAAATAAATTATAGAAAACCATTTTATTGGGTATGTTGTAAAATAATAATAATAAAATAAATAATAATATAATAATATAAAATAATTAAATAAAAATAATTTAAAATAATAATAATAATAATAATAATAAATGAATGAAATTAAATTAAATAATTATATATAAAATATATAATAATTAAAATACTAATATATTATGGTTAATAAATTTATGGATCTGGCTCTGTTATTCATTTTATGATTAAAACTTATAAAAGTATTTAATAATATCTAATATTTAAATAGTTTTCATTTAATGCTTTAATATATTATTTTTTATTATTTTTAGAGTAAATATTTTGCTAAATTATTTAAATATCACTTATTATTTAAATATCATTTACTAATTGGAGAGAATTATTATATTATTTTGGAGATCAACTAATTTATGAGAGTAGGTGAAACATGTAGGCCATATGCATATATAAAATAGAGTGATTTATTATTAATAAAAAAATCGGTGACGTGAGGCCCCATAATTTATGATAATAACGCATACTATTAATATATACATATATACATATATATATATATAGAAATTAATCATTAATATATTATTATATATTATCTTTAGTACTATATATATAAATATATAATATATATATTATTATATCTTATTTAATATAATATTTATTATAAATAATATATATATATACTTAATATATGACATATATAATATATATATCTATATTATAACTAATATATAATATATAAATATTATATAAATATATATATAATATTAATTATATATAATAATATTAATTATATAATTAATAATTATTATTAATATATAATATATATATTAATAGTATTATATAATTAAATTATATATATAATAATATATATATATAATATATATAATGAGAGTATTATATATATATAAAATTATTATATATTAATATATATATAAATATATATATACTATAATATATATATATATATTAATATACTAATATATTATATATATATAAATATTAATAGGTATAGTATATTATAACTGTAATACACACACCACACTAGTAAGATATAATACTAAAATATTATTATTTTTATATTTCTAAATAAATATTATTTAATATCTAACAGCTTACATCACTTTTTCTAACACACTCATACAACAAATGACAAAAGGAAATATGTCAAAACTTATTAGTCATAAGTACATCGGAATAAAAATTAAGACTGTTAACATTTGGCAAAGTTTTAACTTTATATTAGTATTTATCTTGACACTAATTAGGTTGGCATTTTAAAACATCTATTGCTATGTTGTTAGATATTTCGAAGGCTTAATAATCTTTCCAAACTTTACATTCATTTTAATTATTAAACTTTTCTCTAGTAAATGGAATCCATATATGAGCATAATCTCAAAGAGGAAGGTTAGAATTACTCTTCTGAAATAGTGCCTGTCCGTATAAATTTATATATTTAGTATCTTGGTTTATTTTCGCATCTTTAGAATTATATATATATATATTATATAATATATATATTATATTATATAATAATATATATTATAATATTATATATATACTATATATATATATATAATCAAACATATTATATATATATATATAATATATTATATTATATAATATTAATATAATATACTACATATATAATTAATATATATTATATATTATATACTATATAATATATAATATACTATATATATAAATATATATTATAATATATATATCATATAATAATATAAATATAATATATATATATAATCAATATATATAATTATATATAATTATATATCATATATATATATATCAATACTATAATTACAATAATAATAGATTATATAATATAATATATAATATAATATATAATATTATCATATATATATATTTAAATATATATATTATTTATAGTTTGAGCAGGAGAAATAAATAACCTTCCAACATTAATCAGTATTGGATCAGTGAGATGAATAATATAAAACGAAACGTATATAATTGTCCTCGCCTTTCAAGTAACACACGTAAATTAATTCTATAATTTAGACTTGTTAAGTATCATTGAGATCCAGCTCTAGTTCAACCACGCTATGAACGTGAAAACAAATAAAATTAGTCGGACATGATAAAGGTGTATCATATTTTCTGCAATTGTATTACATGTATATTGCAGTTTACGGCATAGTGTAAATTACTACTAATCTCAATAAAGTATACTAATAACAACTACATTCATTGGTATTCGTTCCATAACATCAATACAAAAAAAATAACTATCTAATCCACAATCCCAATCACTACTTATCAATTAAGCTTTCGCGTTAGAAAAGGCCGCGTATTATATGAGTAACGCGAAACCCACTAGCCCAGCTGCACGCAAGTATACATACTACAGACAGAAGCACTGAGCAGGGCTCTAGTATATATAATGGCCTCAATTAATCCCTTATAGCATTAATATATTATTATACCACTTAGTCCAGAAACCTATTAACTAATAAATATCCCTGAACAAATTATCCGATCTATCTTATCGGAATTGATGTTTATTGTGTTATAGATGAAATATGTAATTATTATAATATAATAATATAATATAATATATTATAAATAATATATATATAATATATAATATAATAATTATTATATATTTAATATATAATATTTAATTATAATATATATATATATATATATAAAATATATTAATATATATATATATATTATATATATATATATATAACATATTATAATATTATAATATATATATAATAATTATAATATAAATATATATAATATAATATATATATATATATATAATATAAATATATATATATATAAATTATTATATATATAATATAATATATATATTATATAAATATATAATATTATATATATTAAACAATATATATATATAATATATATATAATATATATTATATAATATATATTAATAATTTTGATCATTAATCCGAATAAAGGTAATATACATATATTAAACAATTAAATTATATTAAATTATTTTGGTAGGCCAATTATGATAACTATCATATAGATTTACTATATAATATATATTATATATAATACTAATTATAATGAGATATTAGTTAATTATATATAAATAATATATAGTTATATATATATCATAAATAAATATTTATTTATTAAATTATGTTATATATATTCAGGTATATATATATAGCATAGTATTAAATATATATATATAAATATATTATAATAATATATTATACAATATATAATAAATAAATAATAATATATATGAATATAATAATAAATATTAATTATATAATATATTAATTAATTATATATAATTATATAATTATAAATTATAATATATATAATTAATATATATATAATATAATATATATTAATATATAAATAATTATATAATAAATATAATTATATAAATATATAATATAGTATAAAAATATAAAATAATAAAATAATAATATATTGAGTTATAAATTATATATATATACTATATATATACAGTATATTTGGCAACTTAAATCGTGCTTCTATTTGTATTTATTCCAAAAAGAATCTACGCAGAGTGCGTAGTTTTGAAACTCCATTACCTTATTTAATATATACTTTTTGGAGAGGTTATGCCAAGAGTGTTACCTCTTAACGTCGTGGTTAAGGGTAACACTCTTGGCATAATACAGTATACATCCAAAAGGTATAGAAGTATAATTCATAACCCATCTGGTAACTATATTTGAGAGAAATAATATATATAAATATAATTATTATTAATAATATTATAATAATATAATTATTATTTTAATATATAAATATATATATATATATATATATACTATATATAATAAAATTAATATATATATTAATATTATATAATATTTATAATATATATATATATATAATATATTAATATTATATATTATAAATATAAATCTATAATTAATATAATATTTTGTATATATATATATATTAATAGATTAATATATAGTATATAATTATACTATATATATATTATATATATATATATATATAATATAATAATATATATATATAAAATAGTACATATATATATATATAATATATATATAATTATAATATATACTATATATATATAAATAATATATATAATATATATATTAATATTATATAATATATATATATAATATGTATATTATATTATATATATATATATATAATATAAGATATGAATATATTCAGATTATAATGAGATATTATTAATATATAATATATTAATATAATATATATATATATATATATATATATATATAATATAATTATATAATTTATTATATATATATAATATATAATTAATATATAATAATATATATATATATAATAATATATATATATAAATATTAATAATATATATATATATTTATATATATAAATAATATATATATATATCAATATATGATATTAAAATAATATTATTATATATATATATTATATAATATATTATATATAATATATAGTTATTATATTTATATATAATAATATAATATATATATATATCAACATAGAATTTCTACTTCTGATAACACTTTCAACATATTTCCTTTTATAAGATAAGATATTACGATCAGAGTAGAGAGACTTCAATTTAAACCAATACATACATTATAATGATTAAGTTTATATAATTAAAAATACATTTTTTATTATAGTATATTAAAAATTACCATTACATATAATTTGTTTTAGTATAGAAGTTATATAAGTATAATATAAGGATTCCCAACAGAGATAGTATCCATCAGAAATGAGAAGCGAACAATTATACAACTATTAGGCATCAGATTTTCCTATAGTCAGTAGATCATGAATCCGTTAACTCTTATGATGACAGGATTTTTTTTGCGAACAAGACGACATTTAGTGCGCTTCTACTTTTGGTGGTAAATTTATAAATATTAAGAGAAAGGTAATACTTTTCACCATCAGTTAGTTGGATTTATACCACTTATATATTATACTATGTGCTTAATGCTTAGAATCTATATACTGTTATGCTAATCAGTACTGCATAAAACTTTATTCAATATTTAGTGAACTTATTTATTGTCTTAAACTAGAAGTATGTATAATTGAATGAAATAGCTTAGTTAAATAGTTAAAAAAATATAATATTTTTAAAGGGCTTTGTGCAAAATCCTAATTTTTGTTTAGAATACGTTTCAAACTCAGTTATAAATATTATATATATTTGAGATTAATATAATTTATATATTAACATATATATATATTTAATATAAATATAAATAGAAATATAATAGCATTAATACAAGTTAATAGACTTGAACTATTTCTTATTAATCTGACTGCACTTAACAAAATTTTCAATAAATAATATTATTAATTAATATTATAAGCACCTATATTTATTAAAAAGATAATATTTGACAAAATTTATCATAACACTCTATGTTGATTCATCAGTGAAATAATTAGATATAAAAAATCATCTAGAGAGAAAAAAATGTTTCAAATTATTAGCAATTTCATGTATATATTAATAGTATATTTACTAACTGCAAATAGTATAAAATAACGTAATTCCTTTACATAAATTTTAAAGTTTCTCATAAATATAACTTCCTATCACACAGTTTTATAGTAACTCAATATAAACATTCCCACCTTACTTATATTTTCATTTAAACATTTTTACTTTATAATATTTAAATAAAATGATGATAATAATTTTACTTTCTCTTTTCATATATTTTAACTAACTAATTTCATTAATATTTTATTGCTTTTATAGAATTAACATGTTCAAGTATTAGAAATATTTCAAATAGTAAATTTCTTCAATGGATCCTGAATAATCTTCAAATCTGCCCAGAATTGTTTACACTATTATCTCTCTCTATCCTTGTGTTGATTAACCTTTAAAACATTTAGTTTTAATTTTCACCATTGGCAAGTTTTTCATCAGATACCTTCATATCTCTCTCTCATTATTATATATATTATATAATATCTCTCTCTCTTATAATATATATATATTTATCAATTCATCCACCCACTTATCTATCTATTCATTCTCCTCTCTCCTCTCTCCTCTCTCATATCTACTTCTCTTATTCATAAATTATTCATCTAATCTTCTAATAATATCTACTATCTATCTACATCTCTTACATATCTATTTCTATATTTATATATATTTATATCTCTATACTCTCTCTCTCTCTCTCTCTCTCTCTCTCTCTCTCCAATTTTTCTCTTATACTGTCCTTTTTATAGCGTGCCCAAGACAGACTAGAATCAAAATATCATTTGCTTAATGTATATTCGTGAATAAAGTTTGAATGACCTTGATAACTGGATTCTTTATACACAATTGATAGTTGCACTTATTAAATTCAATAAGTATTTACTGAAGCTATATTCTATATATAATCTTGAAACGGACCTTCAAAAATTTTAATTTAAATTAAAAGGTACAACGTACTAAATTTATTTACAAATTTAGAAAATGTATCACTTGTAATACTAAAGTTCACGACATCACACCACATTCTGCAATACTATTAAGCGGAGATAATAGTCATGTATAAAGAGTAAGTAAAAATAATCAATAAAATAATAATCAGGGGTGGGTAATTAATATATTTTTTAAGAAAATAAATATTTTTAATTATTTCTTATTTATCATTCTTATTTTAATTATATTATTTATTCTAGTTTATACAACAGAGACCTAAAGAGAAATTAAAGACTTGTAAAGCAAAATTTATATTATTATAATAGTATTATTGATATTAATAGTATATTTTTATTACAGACTTTTTAATTAATCCAGTGATATGTTATAATATATATATACAATAAATATTAGATATAATATTATATATATATAAGTCATATAGTTTACTATGACGATAACACGCGCCTGAAGAACAAACATCAATTAAAGAGTATTATCGTACTTACGGGTTTCACTGCCAATAGTTTAATGAATAATAAATTATAGAGAATAAAAATTATTTTATAAAAACTTCATAATATATATTAAATATATTATAAATTAAATACCGAGAGAGCACTTACTAAGAGATAAATACCGAGAAATTTCTTAATAAATTATAATATATCTAATGGAGTAATCTTATATTTATGTTAAATTAATAAAAACCTTAGTCGGTACAAAGGAACTCCACCTGAATGAGGTTTCCCGGGAACAAGAAACGAAAATTTGTGCTTAATATATAATAAAGAATCTAACCATAATTTTACGTAAAACATAATTATTGAACATAATTTTTTCATGATATTATAGTTTATAATCTATTAGCGATCATTGCTGAATACTATATATATATATATATATATATTAAGTATACTATATATATATATATATATAATATATATAGTATATAATATATATATATATATATATATATATATATATATATATATATTATATACAATATATCTAAATATAATATAAATATATATAATAATAAATATATATATATAATATTATATATAATATATACAATATATATATATATTAATATATATAATATATATACTAAGTCAATGATAACAATGACTTGGACTTTATATATAATATATAGATATATATAAATATATAATATAATATTATAATATATATAATTTAAAGGGTCAATTAATACTTAATAGTATAATAAAATAAATATATTGAATATTAAATTATGCAACTTGAATAAATGTATATCATACTAGCAATAAAAGAAACCATGTTTAGAAACAATGACATACTATTATTGTAAATATATCTAAATAGTGTAGATAAATTTATGGAATAAAGTTGGACTCAATATTATATTGCTATAAATTATTTAATAATTAATTTATTTATTTAATTTAATATATGATAAAAGTTTTCCTGGGATAAAATATGTACAAAAAAAAATAAAGAAAAATATTAGTAATAATATTATAAAGAAAACAAAATAAATTAGAATAAATATAAAAAAAAAAAATCATGATTTTTTTATAAAAAAAATCAAGTAAAAAAATCAGTGGAATTTTTTTCATAAGTAAATATATTTTTCCTGCATCCCTAAAAAATTGTATATATAAAATAAAATATAATTTAAATATATAATATATATATACATTATTAAATATATTTACTATAATGTATTATATTTATAATATATATTATAATATTATATTAATATATATTAATATATATTAATATAAATAATATAATTAATATATATATATAATATATATAGTATAAAATTAATATATATATAATATATATAATATATAATATAATAATATTATACTATATTATAATAATATATATATATATATATATATAATAAATATAATATTATATATATATTATATATATATTAATATATATATTATATAATAAAATAATTATATATTATATAATTAATAATATATAATAATATATATATATATCATTAATAATATATAATATATATTATATATAATATATATAATTAGTTAATATTATATATAATATATATTAAATAATATATTTTTTATAATTAACTAATATGTATATTATATATTCATATAAATAATATTATATAATATAAATATTAATATATATAAATATATAAAAATATATAATATTAAATAAATATATATATTTATATAATATAATTAACTATGTATTATATATAAGAGAAAAATATTATATAGGAATTGACTATATGTTATAGATATAATATATATTATATATAATGATTTATAATAAAAATATAAATATATATATAATTATATATATATATATAAATATATATATAATATATATATAATTATATATATAATATTATATTATTAATATATTGTATATATATTATATATATATCTTATATATATATATATATATATTATAAAAATACTATATATATATAAATTAATATAATAAATATATATATATTATAATATATATATATAAACAGTCCATATAATATGTTTATATGAATAAAAAATAAATATTATATATATATTTATTAATGAGGACTTATATATATATTTATAGGATATATTAATATATTAAATATATATTATATTATCTAATATATATATTAATATAATAATATATATATTATTATTATATATATATTAAAATTTATATATATATAATAATATTATATTAATATATCATATATATTATAATATATATATATAATATAATATATATATAATTATATATAATATTATATATTATATAATATATATATATATATATCTTTAAATATATTATATAATAAAATATATATATATATCATTATATTATATATAATATATGTAATAATATATTAATATATATATAAATATATATATATAATATATATATATATAATATATATATATTATTAATATATTAATAAATATTATATATATATACAAAGAGAAACAAGGAAATATCCCAAAATAAGGAAGCTTAGGAAAGGCAGTGGACCGCGTGTACATAAATATATAAAGTCCAAAAGTTTGGATAATGTCAGCGCCCACTAACGCTAAGTCACCCGTAATTCATAAGGGCAGAAATAATCATAAATCTGTTAGATAGGAAGTATACCGAACTTAATATAATTATATATATTAAATTATAAATATAATAATAATATATATATATATATATATATATATACTAATATATAATATATATATAAATATATTAAATTAATATTTATATATATATATATATAATAATTATATTTATTATATTAATATATATATTATATTAATATTATATATAAACATATTATTATATAATATATTTATTAATAATATATATATAATATATAATATATAAAATACATGTATAATAAGGATATATATCGATTAAGTATAAATAATTTAAAATAACTTCCTTAGATCAGTGAATTTTCAAATTTAAAATTTATTCTTAAATAAACTTTAAAAGTAATATCCATACTATAACTTTAATCTTTTATTTGCAGAAGCCTTTAGAAAGAAGAAGAAGAGAGATAAAGAGGTAGAGAGTGGAGGATGTAAAATCTATTTAAATAGAGAGATAAGAGAGAGATAGAGATAGAGAGAGAGAGAGATAGATATAGTAAGG
The DNA here is from genome assembly GCA_015478945.1 of Trachelipus rathkii. NCBI lineage: Eukaryota > Metazoa > Arthropoda > Malacostraca > Isopoda > Trachelipodidae > Trachelipus > Trachelipus rathkii. The sequence goes on from JABUQX010053084.1 coordinate 31,236, forward strand.
TAGTATAGATATATAGGAGTAAAGAGATAGTATAATATATAGAGAGATATAATAAGAGAGTAATAATAAGTATTATAATAAGTATATGATATAGTATAGGTCCTAACTAAGAATAATATGAAAAAATAGTAATATATGTATAGAGATAAGAATAATAGAGATAAGGACGGTTAAGAGAGAGTAAGTATAGAGATGAAATAGATAGAAAATACTTTATCTAAACTTCTTATATACCTTAATAATAAATAAGTAATATATATTATATAATGCAACATACATCGTATTATCATCAGAACTGTCCGTTAATGTCCTTGCCTAATTATATTTATATTGGTCCAACTATAATAATATAATATTTATAATAATACTATCAAGAATATGTGATGATAAGCTTATGATACTTACATTGTGCGAAAACTAGATGATCAAAATATCAATAATTTTTATTTATATTATTAAATATGTATTAAATTTTTGATGATTACGATTGCCAGATTAGTGTAAATAAAATTAAAATTAATATATTATTTGTGGTATATATTTAATAATTATTAAAATTTATAATTAATTATAATATTATTAATTAAATTATTATAATAATTTAATATTTAATTTAGATTATATTAATTAATTTAATATATTTTAGATTTAATATTATAATTATTATTATTTATTATGTAATAAATATAATATTATATATTAATATTTATATATATATTAATAAATTATTATTATTATTATTAAAATTTTATTAATTAATTACTTAAATATATTATTTAATATAAAATAATTTAATATTTTGTAAATTTAATATATTTAAATCTTTGAACGTATGTTTAATACAATATATTTAATATTCATTTAGTTTTAATTATAATATTTAAATATTATTAGCAATTAATAATGTCAATTAATTATATATTATTATTACTAGATTATTAAATGCGTCATTCTTATTATATAATAATTATTAGTATATTTATTATAATTATAATTATTATATAATTATATTATTTAATTTATAAGTAATATTATATTATTGTTTTGCTTATATTATTGTTAATTGAGACTATTAATTAATTATTTCAAATTTTATATTAAAATATAATATTTATTTTATATATATATTATACAGAGGTAAATGTATAATAAGATTTTTATATAAACATACTACACACCTTTAAAAGATTAGATTTAATATCTGTTTTTGTGGAAATCCCGCTCATATCTTTTATATTCCTTTAATTGTAATCTCCCTACCTTATAGTCCGGCGCTTGCCCGCTGCGTAATTTGCTAGAAAATTTCATACTAGGAAGTCGAACACCACCTGATTGATATATAGGGGTGAGCTAAAGCCAACGTCGAGCGGATAATGAACACATCTGAGAAAAGAACTAAAACTACAGCGAAATAAATAAAAAAATTGAGTAGAAAATATTGAGACGCGAAGTGTAGAATAAATAATTTTTTAATAGAAGAAGATAGATAGATTAATTAATTAATAAGGTCGTAAAGTGAATGCGATAGGGAGTGTGTCGTAATCGTATTAGTCTCCATGTGGGTACTCACATAGTTTAATTCATTTTGATGAGTATTGAATCGTGGTATAAGAGAAGAATTTAGATGGAGTATTATGTGACAGGGGATGGTGTTAGAAAGAAGGGAGAGTTATAAGAATGAAGAGAAGATGTGAAGATTTTACCTCCCATCAATAATGAAGTGATTGTTTTGTTTTTTAGGTCTCGAAATCTGATAAATGTCTCTTTGAAGAGGATTGAAGTAAGATGGAGATTTTTTAGGATCTATGTGTAAAAGATGGTGAATGTAAAGTAGATTAAAATAAAGTTAAAGAGATGTGAATGAATGAGTAGTCCGCTGGAAGATAGCTAGATAGATAAGAGTTTTCAATTCGATGTCTAACGTTTTAAAACATGCAGCCAGAATATATTTTGTTTGCACGAAAAAGAGTAACGCATGAATGACAGAGTAGGAATAAGAAAAAGTCTGATGAATGGCAGTGAGCAATAAAGGGTCAAACATAAGGGTAAAGTTTGTTACCTTTGCTGTTTTTCAATCGATTTTCACATATGAATTTTACAAAATCAAGCACCAGGAATCGTCTTGTCAATTTGGGGAATATAGTTTTTGATTAAAGAGAAAAATGATTTTTTGTCACCTTGTAGAGTCTTTATTCCTGCATTAGAGAAGAATTGAGAATTAAATGATTCCTAAACAGTGATTAGATATGTTATGAGCTTTAGTTCAAGTTCAGAAATAATATGAAAGTTAAAATTGATGCGACCAATTGGAATGAGTTTTTGTCAATGCTGAAGGATGAATGAAGTAGTGGAGCATTTATATACACCGACGTATAAAGTGGTAGATGCTGAGGAAAATCGTACCGGCTAGGAAGAAATAAGAAAATGCCTAAACTGAGTCAGTAGAGGAATGCCTGGAGGAAAGAAATGTATGTTAGCAGAGCGAGAAGAAAGGTGTATATACGAGGAAAGCGAAGTGATTAATTTTTGTGAGGAGAGTATATATGATTTAGCTTAACCTGGTGACCAGGGCATGACTACCTCCACAATTGTACAAAATAGCATAGGGGGCCGTCGCTGTCCGTGAAATGATTCTAACGTGGATTATCTGACTGCATACGAGTTCTTACACTAAAAAAGGTATATAAATGATATATGAGCGGTAATGCTATAGGGATTTCTATTCGACTATTGCTTCAATTATTTCATTAACTACTTATTCTGTGTCAGGTGCAAATTTTGCATCTTACTCATAATACCTAGTCTGGGAAGAAGTTGGAGTGATGATCTAATTGAGATGAGAATGATGAAGAAAAGATATATATATAATATTATAAATATTATATTAAGATATATTAATAATATATAATATAAATATAATATTATATATAATAATATATATATATAATATTATAATATTATATAATATATTAATATATATAATACATATATATATATATATAATATTATAAGTAATAATATTAATATATATCATAATATATAAATAAAATATATATATTAATATAATATAGAAAATATATATATAAAATATATAATATATACAATAATATATATAATTATTTATATATATATATATTATATAATATATATATATATAATATATATATATATTAATATTATTATTAAATATAAATATAATATATTATAAATATATATATATAATATATATATTATAATATATATATATTATATAAATATATAATATATTATATAATATATATATATACACATGCACACTCCTTTGATAAGAAGTTACTAAAAAGACATGATACATCGATATATAAGCCGAACGCTAACCTAGTTGCAATCCCTTTCTGTGTCATGTGATGCAGTATAACACCACCAAATATTTTTTTAACTAATTATAGGAATTTGACAATATAACATATAATTGCATTTAGGACTCAGTAAGTCTAAAAAAAAATCAAATAATTTAAATTTAAATTTTTTATTTATAGCTGCCCGCAAAGGGTGAAAAAGGTTATAAGGCAGATAAAGGTTCCAAAATAGTTAATGGCTGCTGCATAAAAATGTAAAATTAAAGATGTTTGCTACATCCTTGCTTACCTACTTCAATATTACAGAATTTCTTATTTGGTAAGCCTGGATTTTCGTCTTTATCAGAATCCTCAAAAGCTTTTCTTTTTTTCTGCTCTAAATCATTTAAGCATCGCTCTATTGCTAAATTAAAATCTTTAAGAACAACTTTAACTTTATCAGTTTTCGTTTCAGGATCATTATGCCAGCCGTTATAATAATCTTGATATTCAAGAATTGTTTCCTTATCTGTTAAGTACCAACTTAAAAAGAGATCAATCGCTTCTTGCTTACTTCCATAATCTAAAAACTCTTCATAACCTTCTTCTTTGAACATTAGTTCGCTAAACATTTCGCTAGCTTCATGATAATTAAAAAGAGTTTCTTTCTTTAATTTCTTGATTTCTTTCTCAGATATCCCTAGCCAAGAAAAAAAAATTTCAGCCTCTCCCCATCGATTTGCTTTATCATATTCATAGTCCACAATGTTGGACATTCTTGTAAGCCTCTGGCAGCAACACTGAAAAATCGGTATTTTTTGCACAGTTATTTATTAAAGTTTTTGTAAATAAATAATTAATAACAAAAACTTAATAGGCTTAAATGAAGAGAATAAAAGTTGAAACAACAATTTATCTTTTACTTTATACAATTTTCTTTAAGCTTTAAGTTATAATGAATATGAATTGAGTGAAACGTGTCCACCACCCAAAATTTCAGATGAATGTATTGTACAGTAAACAAAATGATGAATAAAATAATATAACATGTACAATATCGAAAGTTAAACAAGTAATATATAATATTATATATATATAATATATATATATATGATAATATATATATATATATATATTATATATATATATATATTATATTATATGTATAATATAATATAGAAGAAAATGTAATTTTCAAAATTATTTAATTTTCGGCCCAACGAGGAAGAAGCCTACAGGGAATAAGCATCCGGATTATTCCGCCGGATAACAGATGATATGCCGGCGGATACGCGGATAGTCAAAAAACTGGGGATAGCCGGATACCGGATAGCCGGCTGGATATCCGGCCCATCCCTAATATAATATATATAGCTATATAGATATACTATATATATATAATATACTATTATATAATATATATATATATACTATATATATAATATATATAGTTATATATATATTATATTATAATATAATCAATAATATATATATAATAAATATACTTGTTTTCCAAGTTTGAAAGTTACACCCCTGAAGGCCAATTCCAATCTACTTCTTGTAATAAAAGAAGTCTTGCTTCATCCCAAGAAGAGAGTACGATGTAAGTGATGTTCTTCGAACTTTTCTCCTATGACAGATATGTGACGGATACGCGATCCCCAAACTGGACTGGTTTTATTTTTGAGTTGTCCCTCAGAGAAAACGACCACAGATACATGCTAGAGAAGTCTTTGAAGTCACAATTGAAAATAATAAAATAGTAGGATTAAATTAACGGATTAAGGCGCATTACCACAGAACAAAAAAAAAACACTCCACCATCAGACGATGACACGCCACAATGGCTTATAGACGTATTTTGAGCATCTAGATAAGAAAAAGTTTCTGCAGCATGCAGCATTGCACTTGACAAGACACTACAAAGCATAAAAAAATCAAAGCGTATAATATATTTTTTATATAGTTTTCTTTCATTTATAAATATTTATACTAAATGTAGTTAGATAAGAGATTAGTCGAGCGGTTAAAAATTATGGGGTTAACAAATAGATTTTAGAATTAATAATAATAATACATATATACATGTAATAAAGTGATAAGATGAATAACCGTATTGCACTGATATCGAATAATAATTAATATAATAATATAAATTAATTAATAATGAATAATAAGATAGATAAATGGTACATAATAATGTAATAATAAAATGATCCAAGCTAATAAGATGCTTCAGATTAAGATTACCATGAAAAACCGTACCAGTAGGCAATACTAACCCTGTGGCCACTTAGACGTTTCATCAAAAATAACAAGATAAAAATGTAGAATAAGATCTATACTAATCCCTTTACATACAAAGTCAAGGTAAAAACTAAAATTATAATCAAATTACTATTCATTAAATTAAAAAGTATATAACTAATAAAAATCAATTAGAGAGCCGGAGAGTAGAACAACGCTTTACCCTATCTTAATTGACCAAACCTGTAGTGTTTTTCCGTCCAGCCAATAGCACTATTATAGCTGCACTTTATTCTTAAATCTAAATTGCAAAAACTAAAGCTGTGGGTTCATCGTTGATGTGACGTAGTTTTTTTTATTGTTTGTGGACTGCAGCCTAATCAGTTATTTAATCTTCTCATTTCTAATTATATAATTGTGACTTCAATTCGTCAGCAGTAGATTGTAAGTCGTTCTTGAGGACAAACTCACAAAAAATAAAACACCAGTTGGATCATCTCCGATCTATAGGGAAGAAAGTTCTCGTGAAGAGTTCCACTTTTTACATTATCATTACTCTCTAAGTCGAATGGATTATAGATGCTTCTTTAATTACAAAGTATACTGGACTTAGTTCTCTCATGTAAACTGCAGAAAACTTGGTCATATATAATTTGTGCAAGAGCTAGTGTGCTTTTAGAGCATATCTACTCTTCTCTGAGGTTCTTCACATCTCTTACTGGGTAAATTCAAGAGGAGTTACCGTCTATTCGCTCATTTATTACACCTAACTTACCGATATGCGTCGCTCTGTATGATATGAATATCTTTTTGTATAGGGCCAAATATGATCGCTATTTCTGGCAGATCTCCACAACCACTCAAACCCACTAATGCTATCGTCAAAAACTGAGTACACAAAACAGTCGAATCTAATGGTGCCAAATCAGGTACACAAAATCTGCAGTGCAAGAGTATCCACAAAATCTATCCATATAGATCTCACAACTTGTTAAGAATCTAATGCAGCAAAACACTCAATTAGATTCATAATCAATCGGCAAATATGAGCATAAGAATAATGTCTAGGGAACGAAAAACACATAGCATGTGCATTGACCTCCAGGAATATGACTGGACAACCGGAGAAACAATGTGCATCTCTCAACGTTATGATATACTGCTTAGTAATATCAGTCTCCAGAAGTACTCCCCTTTTGGGAAGCCATCTATAGATTGTGATGAGCAGCTTTGAGTGTATATAAAATAATACTCGAAAACATGTGAAATATGACGAGTAAAGAGAAAAATTAGTTAGCTTGGTTAGAGAGGTGAAAGTTTTGAGAAAAAGAGAAAAGGAACGAAACAGACACATAATCAGTAGGGCAAATTCATCTGCAAGAGAACGCAAAACTACTCCTTCTTCTGGTATATCTGCTAGTAGATCTGGTTGGGTCTTATGGCTGCTCATGGAGAAAGCGTTTTTTTCCCGGGGGGTCTGCTGATTCCTGTGTATGACGAATTGCCGTATATAGTTCACCGTGCAAATTAAAATAGTTTCTTCAAAGATTTACCATTTGAAAACATTCAACAAAGTAAGAATGATTAACCCAATGACATGCTTCAAGAAACAGGCCAATTGGCATATAACACTCATCCGTTGGCAGAGAGGACGTGCTATGTGACATTAGAGGTGGAAGAAAGAAAGAAAGTATGTACCCGAAGTGACCTAGACTGAAAATAATCAAGTATTTCACTCTGCAGATACCCCTTCCCAGCCGTACAAATAAGTGGGCAGGACGAAGGCCATACAAACCTCTGGTGAAAAAGACAAATCATTGCCCGCAATAACAGATGACGCAAGCACGGGAATTGAACCGTACACTAATCCAGAGCTAACAGGAAGGGCAACCCAGGCTCAAGACACAGAGCCAAAACCAGAACCAAATCAGTATCAGAAAGCGCTCCCTTAAGCTCAAGGAAATCAAAGCCGTCTACGAGCCGTCATATGCTTGCAGTCGCATGTCTGACGACGGACACGGGTGCACCCACGAGATCACTTTTCTGTAGCCAATGATCTGACCGGCCTCCCAAATGTGAAGCCGGGCACCTTCCGGGAACACTGGGCCCCCCCCCTTGTACCTCCGCATAAACCGCAGAAATACAACGCAACTCTGGGCCCTTAAGCATATCCGCCATGAATACCCCGTAACATCTTAAGAGCGGCCCACCAACTTTTTAAGCTCAGAGAACAGCGAAAAAGCGAGGCTTATAATGAAATTAAACAATGATTCAATAAGAATGGGTTACTCCCTTAGATGAAATTAAGATTCACCACTCACCCCAACGGTAATTCGCGGAGACATAATCAAGTCTTCGCTGTCGTCCTCTATCGGTGTGTATGTCCTACACTCTATTGGAGCTCAAAGCAATCCAAATATTAAAATGTGCAAACACTGGCTCGCTTTCGCCAGAAAATTATCCTCGTATGTAAGTATCTTTCCTTACATCCTCTGTTGACTCTTATCGTTTTGACTGTCAGGTCCAAGTATATGACTAATAGCAACCTGGGGGACAAGACTTTAAAGAGAGCGATCAGCTAGAACCAACGTAAACTCTAGCATCCATTCACTACAACTCCCCCATCCGCATCATGAAAATCTAAGTAGAGTAGACGTCAACAGTATGCTGATTTCTTCCCCTATTGGCATGTAAGATATTTATAAATTGAAAAAAGTTATGCTGCATGACTAGTGAAATCAGTTCTAGCCCTTTGAAGTTGATAACCTGATTTACTTTAGAATAAATATAATATAGATATTCATGATTAAACAAAGAGTTAGATCTACTTACATTCTTAACGGAGCAGTTCCAGTAGATACGAGAAAAACATCATGTGGACAACTTTGCATGCTCCTCCTCGAGTCGCGATATAGCCGGTCGTAAAGTTATCTAGAAACCGATGGCGGCACTCCACCGATCCAAGGGCGTTAAGCAGCATGCGTCTCAAAGCCCAAGAAGGCGTGGAGCATTATGTCGAAAGTAATGTAATTAACCTAGTTTTCGACAAATTTACATTCATCTCAGGTCTCAAGACTGTTCGGCGTTGCAATTAAAAACTTCCAGTCTCACTGTAATTGAACTGCACACTACTCGGAGTAGGAAAAAACTCTTATTCATGACCAAGTAAAAACCATAAAGTCTCTGTGTTAGAAGGAACACACTGAGATTGATTTGGTATGGCAGGACCGAAATTGCTTGGCTTCACTCTCCCAGCGTCTTCCGCCCGTCCAACACACATTCAGACTGTGTCCACAGTCGAAGTATCGAACTTTAGCACCCTTACCTCCGCTTGCAGTCGGCTGAAAACTTCGAAAATCATGGAATCATTGAGTCAACATTCGTTACTTCTTTCTACTTTCTCAGTTTATGGGGTGAGAAATTTCTGATCGCTAAGGTGATAATTTTGCAAGACACAACCTAAACATAAACAATCTCAGGCATTTTGTTTAGCGATGATAAGTTTATCAATTGTTTGCGAATCCCTCCATATAGGTTGATCCACATCAACAGAAACCCCTTCAATAAAACGATCCAATTCTTACGTCAAGTCATCAGCTTTCTCCTTCGCTTTGCACACCTCGCGTCTGACAACTACCGTTTCAGACCACCCTTTAGCGGAGATGCAGGGGACAACTTATTGAGATATCACGATAATCCTCCAAGCTCCCGAAAGTCGCCTCTCAGTTTGTAAATTATAGTTCGTTCCTCTTCAATTCGTACACCTCCTTAAGAAATATTTCGTGATTAAGTCGGAATCACTCTTATAACGAGGTCGGAAGAAAGTGCTGGGGAGTCCTCTACAGCAAGAGAACTTAAAGAATTGGTCATGGTGACGGCGCGATATTCTCCCCTCATTTTTCAAAGATTTTATATAATATATGTGACCGTTATTGTTGCAACTGTATGATTTCATAAGGTCCATAATAACGTGGTCTAAATTTATTCAATGTCAGACACCCGGAAGCATAATTTAATCCTACTACTAAACTCACATAAGTTACGCCGTGATGCGGTATATGGGAAATGTACTCTACAGTATGATCCGAGCTGCACGAGCAGAGTCTTACTATGTTCCGAGCATACGAAACACCACAATGCATAAGTTGCATAGGGCCTTTGTAAAGACGCAATAATAGCGTTTTTCCTAACATTCCAGGCTGCTCATACATCGATTCAGAATATGTTTTGAGAGCTCAGTATATCTTAATTAATGTAAGCTCTAGAGACAGCATATCTGTAAGTACGCCAACGGATAGAATGAGCTAGCGTGATTGACCACTTGCATATAATAGTGAACTGTAGGTTCTCCTTTACTCTTTCGCATCCCACCGCCGTTCGACTGCTGGAGTACCCTATGTGTTCTGTTAATATCATGTCTGTGACGAGTTGCTTAACATGTTGGTTAAGACGACTTCTCTCCACAGAACCAATTCAGAGGCCCATAATGTAACATCTCTGTCGCCCATACATCTGTCACCACGCAATTTTCCGCCAAGTAAATTTCTTGCGAGAGAAAAGAAGTCGAAACGTGACTTCTATTGTAGTTTAAATGCATTTGCAACATGTATCGCACTGTTTTCTTAGTTCATCTTATTTGAGTACTGAGCTGAACACCCACTTGATGTTGTACCTCTAGACTCAAGCAAATGCAATACTATGATTAAATGGTACCTCTTTGCTTATGACGAGCGAGACTGAATCAAGAGTCCCTTGCCGATCCACTACAGAGAAGACCAGAGATCCTAACAATTCGTTTTTATGGCTGCATCGGGGCACATGAAGACATAGATAAATTGGGCAGTATCTTGCTAGGCTTGCATAAAATAGTATAGAAGCGTATACGTGAATAATCTCCCTCAGCATAGTGTGTTTTAAGGTATGACTAAGTGATAGTGCTGATGCTCACGAGTGTCGGGCTGGGAAATTAAACAGTTTACAACCTTTATAAGCTTCTCCAGCGATTGGGCGTCTATTTAAACTCCGGGCTTTACAACAGCTACCTGTAGCTCGTAAAGAATGTAGTAACTTTGCAAGTCCCCTAAGAACTCCTCTCAACGCAATTCAACTATGAGTGAACCAAAAATATCAGGGTTATATCGGAGACGAATATAACTTGTGTGACTCCCGCAAAAACAGCTTTCAGGAGTCACATATCGCAAGCCAATAATTACTACATTGGCTCAGTTTTTATACTCTACGTAAACTACAGGGAAACAGTCATATCATATCGAGACATTTATAGATTAATTCTCAAGGACACATGATCACAATGTAATGACCAACAAATAATTACGTGACAGTTCTTCGTTCCGTCTACTTGAGACTCTACAAGCTTATATCACTACCGACCCCCACGCGATTCCTTGTTGGAGGGGCACTTTTGATTATTCGTTATAGTGTATCAAAGCTGACAAAAATGGTTTCTCGCATTGAGGTCATGATGTTCTTCAAAGACTGTCATTTAGTTAAAAATATGAATTCCTGAAACTCTTTAGTGGATGCACTATCCTGTGAGTCGTCCCGCGTCTCGGATATCTCACTAGTAATTCGTATAGATAAACCCAAAACCCCGAAGAGATCCAAAAATAGTAGTGGAATGCCTCCCTCACAATACTCCACTCTAATGAGTCTATCTGGAGCGCAATAACCAACTATAAATTTGTTAGTCCTATACGAATTTACTAGTGTGATGCATTAAAAACCTAACGTTAATGAGCCCTCGGTACCAACGGGAACCAAGAGTAGCCGAAATTATAGTTACGGCGCTTTAGAGTAGTCGTCCACAGCGGATAAATCCATAACCTTACTGAAACCAGATTGACTTTAAATTTCACCTTCTGCTAGATAGCGCCTGTATAGCTGAGTCAGCGAAGGGACTGTCTTACGTTTGTTCAAATAAGCCATGTTAACTGTCTTATTGTAATATTCATATGTTCTTTCCGGTAGGCCAAGCCCGGTATTTTGAAGCGGTTTATCCAGGAGGTCCCTGGACAACCAATTTCTCTCTTTCCATGTTGTAATCTGGTGATCCAGACAACCAGAAAGAGAATGCTTGAAATAACGAATCCCCGCCCCCAGGCAACTTCACTTCCGTAAACCCCTTTGGGATTGTATTCACTTTATCAGACTCTGCATTATCTTGTTTTTCCAGGGGAATACCGATTGGTGATCTTGACAAGGCATCTGCCACTACATTCTCCTTACCAGGAATATATCTCAATTCATAGTCCACATCGTTCAACTCCTCAAGAGTACGTGCCACCCTTGGATTGACCAAAGGCATGTTGTGCAAGAACAACAAGGGCTTGTGGTCGGTATGAATGACCACTTTTATGCCATATAAGAAAGGTTTCAAGGCTCTGACCGCCCATCGAATGGCAGCTATCTCTCTCTCAGTGGTGCTATAACGCTGCTCTGCTTTTGAGAAAGTAGTGGAAATAAAAGCTATTGGCTTCTCCTCTCCAGATTGTTTCTGAGCCAGACAGGCTCCTGCTCCGATGTCTGAAGCATCCACATATAACAACAATGGGACTGCTGGATCTGTTCGATCTGGATAAGTTAATACTGGTGGTTCAATCAAAGACTTCTTCAGTTTTTCAAACGCCTTCTGACATGGTTCATTCCACTTAAGGGTTTTGCCACTTAATAATTCAAAGAGAGGCTTGGCGAACTCTGAACAATGGGGGATATGTCGCCGATAAAAATTAACCATGCCTAGAAACTGACGAAGCTGGCGAATGGTCTTAGGCGTAGGAAATTTCATAATCCCTTGTAGATTAGAGTCCAGGGGAATCATTCCTTGTTCTGAAATTCGATGTCCCAAGTATTGTACTTCCTTTCTTAGCATATATGTTTTAGTTGGCTTAATTTTAAAACCTGTTTGCTGAAATGCCAGAAGTACTTTTTCTAAAATTTCTAGATGTTTTTCATATGTAGCACTTACGATGAGCACATCATCTAAGTACACCATGCACTCATTCCAAGGGATATGGGCGAGCGCATATCTCATGCCTCTCTGAAATGTGGCTGGACCGTTTTTGACACCAAAAGCATTCGTTAAAAAACTCCCAATGTACAGCGGGGGGTGTGAAGGCGTCTCTCATACTGGTTTCTTCATATCGAACTATATAGCCTCTTCACCAGAACCTATAGTGTGAAATACTTCATCCCTGTAAAACTAAAAGAGCATGTCTATAAGATTAGGGATAGGGAAACTATTCCCTTTGATGATTTTATTAGTTCCCTATAACGATGCCATAATACGAGATCCATGCCGGCTTTCTTATTGAAACACGGGAGCGGTAAGGAGAGTTTACGTCTTTGTATGATCTTCGCTTCTTTAGTTTGTTTACAATTAGCTTCTATTTCTTGTAAAATAGGTCCTTGAAGGCGCCCTTACTGGTACCTGAACAGGATCATCTGTCAGTGTTTCAATTCTGTGTTTAATACTCGGTACACCAACATTCTGGAAATCTCCAAACTCAAGACTGATAGGGGAAACCGAACTTAAGAGTCGGACAAATTTTGTCCGCTGCTCTCAGTCTGTCTACTCATCACTCCTGATAAGCTTGAAAAATTCCCTTCGTTAGTCCACTCCTGCCCATCCCTGTTGGTCATTTCGCTAACTCGACTAAATTTTAATGAAGGATCAGTAATATTGGTTAACTCCAATTTCCATGATGTGCCTTTTCTTAATTTCTTAGGTAATTCTCCATCATTTCGTGTTATTAACATGCTAATTCTCATGAATTGTTACAACTTGCATTCTCAATGTAAATATCTATTCGCGCAGTCTTCGAAATTGGCCTCTATTATCCCCACTACTTGTTCTGTGATCTTTAGTCCTATGACTCTGCACACCCCACATGCACCTTCTTTGATGGAATCACTAGTACTTCGTCAAGGCACATAGTATTCCCATTTTGTTCAGCCGCATATCTTACAGCACTGTTTCACATAAATATCCCTCGTCGAAGGACCAAGTTCCTTTCATATACAGTCAGGCAACATGCGTTCCTTTTGTAGCAAGATCAGAACCCATGACCAGATCGATATCCCATAACCTCATCAGGTATTATGTAAATCTCATGGTTTAACACACATAATTGGTGGATACATTTAGAGCCAAACATTATTCACTAACACTCGGAATCGCACATGCCCTTATCCCTTCTATCTCTCTTATAAGCTGCGGACGGAATTAATGACATTCTTTGTTGTCCAAGGCATGGAAACACCTGGTGGATACCAGACTTGTCTCTGCGCCCGTATCAACAAAAGCTACACAAGCCTCTATTTGAGGTTGATCTTCAATGGTCACTCTCAAAAGGAGGGTTTCTTCTGGCGCTCTAATCATGTTGTACTTTATAACCTTCTCCTCTTTCACTTCAACTTCAACTACTCCATGCTCTGGAGTGTTTTCTGTAACTCGTTCTTCCGAAATGGGCTGAGTACTAGTACTACTGATTGAAACCAATGGAAATATCTCTCCAATGCTAGTCTTAGGTTCACACTGAGGATCCTCCTGAGACTCTCCAGGAGCTTCCTCTTTTCTATCGTCGTTTGGACTTTGTACAATTTCTGACCTTTCATTCTCCAACATGAGGTCTTCCATGTCGGAGTTTACTAGTTTCCCGGTTTGGTGGGACAGTCTTTACCCAAATGGCTACCTTGGCAAAAAGGACACTTAATTTGATTACCATATTTGTCAGGACAGGCGGCTACTAAATGGCCTACTTCCTTACAACGTAAACACCTATTCTGGGACTCATAACAATCATCAAAGGTATGTCCTCTCTTCCCACAATAGTGACACTGAGGCCTCAATCGACACTGGCTCATTAAGTGACCAGGCTTGTTACAATGAGCACATGTAGGTGCGCTTCTTTGATTCTGTCTATTGTTACTAGGCCTTGACGGATACTGTTGATCTCTAGACCTGGCTACTGAGGTCCGATTCATATCCTAATAAGAATCCCTGGAGTAGTCTGGATTCTTGTCTGCTGGATCTATTATGCCCGCTGATGCCGAACTTGTATTAAATTAGCGACGCGAGATGAACTTCTGCACCCGAGGTCTGTGTCCTCTAGCAACAACACATTCAGATTTCCTTATTCTTTTTCAGGCATTGGGAAACAAAGGGATAATCTGCGGTGAGTTACTTGATAATTTTTTAGTCAGGTCGCACAACTTCTGGACTAGTAGCCTTCTTTCTTTCCTTTCTTACCCTTATAACATTGATCAACAATACAACCAGTCATCTCCCAAGAAGTGATGTCCCACTTTCGCTGTTTCCTGAAGCCGTCATTGAGTCATCTACCCTGTCTTGAATGTTCTCTGGTAAACTTTTGAGAAATTTTTGCCGTACTATAGGCAATTTCATAACATCCTGCCCCGGGAAAGCCTTCTGGGCTAACCCAATTAATCTCAACGCATAAAGAGGAATGGTTTCCTCTTCCATTAAACTGGCATCTGTAAACTGTTCTGTTTCTTCCCTTGTCTCTTTTTCAATTTCACTCTTAAACCAAGCTAACATTTTTCTCTTTACCTCATCATATTCAAATGTTGTTCGAGCTATTATTTTATATACATCCAAAGCTGCTCCATCTAAGTGGTTTCCCAAAAGGGGTACCATACCTTCTGGAGAACCTGGATATTTAGCCAAGCAGTATACTTCATAACGTTGAAAGAATTGCACCATTGTTTCTCCGGTTTCCAGTCTATATTTTCCTGGAGGAATGACGCTATGTGGTTTTCTGTCCCTAGACATATTTTGCATCATGTTTGCCATTGATTGAATCAATTGAGTGTTTTGCTGCATTAGTTCCTTAAAAGTTGGTGAATCCATGGACAGATTTTGTGGATCTTGCACCAGATTTGGTATCTGATCTTGAGCACCTGGATCACTGTTTTGTAAACCAGTTTGCGAACCATTAGTGGTTTGAGTGGTTTGAGAATTCGTCCCAGAAATAGGACTCTTTTCCTCTACCAAAGAATTCATATCATCAGGCATGATGGTGAGTTTATAATGAAATGAACGAATAAGGGTTACTCCCTTGAATCAGAAAAGAAGAGTGACAGAACACTCAGCAGCAGAGGTAGATATTCAAAAAGAACAACTACGCTCTGCTACCAAATTATGTAACAAGTTTTGAGTTACAATGAGAAAACAAGTCCAGTACTTACTTTGTAATTAAAAGAAGTCTGGCTCATCCCAAGAGAGGTACGGATTGTAAAGTGATCTTCTTCCGAACTTTCTCCTATGACAGATATCGTGACGGATCTGATCCCCAACTGGTGTTTTATTTTTGCCCGCTTTCCCTCAAAAACTATCACAACTACTGCTTCAAATAATCAGTCGACAATTAATAATAGAAAATAGAAGATTCAAGAACACCAAAAGAAAAGCACCAAAACTCATTCACCATCAACCGATGACACCACATGCTTAACGTTTTTGCAAATTTAGATAAGAAAAAGTGCAGCTAGCTAAGGCTTGGCAAACACTAAAAGTGCATAAAAAATAATATTTTTTATATTTTATAGTTTCTTTATTATATATATTATGATGTATGTAGTTAATTTAGTAAGGGTTAATAAATGCGGTTACAAATAGTTAGAATAATAATAATAATTAATTATTAATAATAAGCAATAAAGATGATAATCGATGATAATAATAATAATAAAATAATAATAATAATAATAATAATAATAATAATAATAATAATAATAATAATAATAATAAATGCTCAGATAATAATTACATAAAACTGTACAGTGGGCAACTTACCCTTGTTGCCCTTAGACTTTTCTCAAAAAAATACAAAAAAATGTATAATTAACTATATTTATATACAAGTCAAGCAAAAAAATAATTAATCTTGCAATTGGCAAAGAAGCCAGTATTAAACAAGCCCAATAAGGGTTAACTTAGAGTTCTTAAATAAATTTTTGTTACAGCAGGAATAGGCTCACCTTAGATGGCTGTGCCATTAGTATAATAAGTGAGTTGTTGGGTGATGGGAAACACAATTAATTTGGGACTCTCTCAAATACAATACAAACTCTGATGATATTGGTTTGTAGGATATTGGAGTTGATAATTTTCTTTTCTTCGTCCCGTGGGTAGTTCCTTAAATAAAAGAAACCAGTATAACTCAAGTGTGGTTTTTAAAAAATGAATTTACTATTTGCTGATCATCATATATCCACAAATAAAACTTCGATAATACGACTTTTAGGCATTATTAATTTAAAAATAGTTAATAAAAATGGCGTTTATTAGTGAAATTAAGTTCAACACTCACCCGGTAATCCGGGAGAAATCAATCTTTGTGGTCCTCTTTCGTGTATTCCTACACTCTGATGAGTCAGGCAATCAAATATTTAAATTTCAACCTGGTCTTGCAAAATTTTATCTTATGTGTATTCCTACACTCTTGTTGACTCTTGTTGATGTCAGTCCAATATTTAACTTATATTACAACCTGGGGGAAAGATTTAAGAGGAGAAACGTAACATCATTTCAATATATATATATATATATATATATATATATATATATAATATTATATATATAATATATATATAAATATATTATATATATATATATATATATAATATATAATAAATAAATTATATATATTAACCAGATTTTAATAAAGATTTTATTCACTTAATTGATTACAGATTTTGTTCTATGAAATAATATACCTTTAAAATTGTTTTAAAATTGCCATCATTCATAAAAGAGTTTTTTAATAAGGACAACTTATGCTAAGAAGGACAACCTGACAGAAGGATGTAAAAAACCAAAAAAATGAAAATACACCACACTTCATAAACATACAGTATGGAAAAAAAACATCTAAGAGATCATTTCGAAGTTAGAATCTGGATAGTAAAAGGAGGAATCTGATATAATGAAAGAATCTGATATATATGTAATGACCTAGACGGCAGGGCTATCACATAAGATAAATATATATATATTATATTAATATATAGATAATATATATATATATATTATATATATATATATATATATATATATTAAAATATTAAAAGCTTATATAGGGGGGTCAGAGGGTTCAACCCCCCCCCCCATTATTAAAGCTATCAACTTTTTTCATTCCAAATTCAAATAATTCAATATAGAATCATAAGAGGAAAACTTTGATAATAAAAAAATAATAATAACCAAGAATCGCCACGTGGCATAGAGTCTGACTCCATTTCTAACATGCGAGAGATGCTGGCTCAATTCCTTACGTGAGCAGTTGGAGTTATCTTTTCCTGGGCAGAATTAAAACGACGCAAACACGTTGGTGGTGCTGGTTTTGATAAGCCTGCCTTTAAAAGTCGATTTCTTGTAGTTTCCGTGACGCCAGTATGAAGTGAAAAGTTTTTTTCTCTGAATGATGTTTTTATTATAATAATAATAATAAATATAATACATAATAAAATAATAATAATAATAATAATATAATAATAATAATATAGTTAATCAATAAAAATGAAAAGCATTTATTAATGGAAATGAAGGAAATGAGGAGACATGATTCTTAGGTCAAGTGGCTGTTCCTTCATATATATATAAAATGTTAGACCAGAGACTAAATGTAGGTTTCCAAGTTTGCAGATCTGATAAACAAATTGGCACCTCAAAGGAATCAATGATGGACTGTATAAAATAAAATAGGAGGTAGCCTTACATCGTGATTGGGATGAGCAGTTCATTCCTTCAACTAAATCGTTCTCTCCTCATATAATCCATTTCAATCATGCCTTGCTCTGGCCATCGCTAGAGACAATGCTCGGGGGTGGATAAACTTCATTCTTCATCACTCTCGCTAATTTCATTCAGCTTAAAATCCTTGCAGGGATACTTCTTTGATGAGCAAAGGGCTTTCATCAAGAAATCGCTCAACCTCCTTGTCTCCTACGACAAATCTTTCTGGCCTCTTGCCAAAAAACATCTCTAGCAACTCCTAATTGCCTTTCCTCCTCTTATTTCATCTGATATTCTGTTGCTAATTCTCAACTGAAAAGGCCAAACTCTTCGCCTGCCATTTTCCTCTAACTCCAACCCCTGGCACAATTCTGGCTTCCTCTTCCTACGTCCTTCTCTCTCAAGTGTCCCAGCCTTGCCTGTGATTACATTTGATCGGGTGCAGGCCCCTGAAAATCTATGAACTTAGAAGCGGTGGCCCGGATGCACCTCCGAGTTTTGAGAAGTATTGTATCGAATCTGACACAGCCAATTTCCACAACACACGGATAAGCGAGGCGAGGTTTCTAGACCTCCCTTTATTTGGTTTGCGTTGAAAGCACCAAAAGATTACTCTCGCCACCCGCTACAGTTAACACTAAGGTTCGATCCAATATGTTATCGGACTTTCTCGTGCCGCGGTGAACTATTTCCCTCAAGACAACCCTGGCAGAAAACACTTTCCCCCCTCTCCGTTCTCCCAGACTATTGCTCCTTGTTGGAGCGGAAGCACTTTGTGGATTTTCCTCCGCCCGACTCCCTTGAATCCGACTGGGATTTTGCCCGGTCCTCGTTTTCCCGACTGTCCCTTTCGGGAGTGAAGCATTCGCGGGATTCTCCTTTCTCTTCGACTCCGACGAGCCCGACGTGGTCCGTCTAGACCGAACTCTCACGCAACCCAACCTGTTCCCTGGGCAAGGCAATTTTTGGGGATGCCCCAGCAGATGTAAACGCTCGCCGGTCACTACTTAGGAAAACCACTCGGCCGCCGTGCCTGTCTCCTGCAAGGCAAACCCTCTGTATGGCTTCCACAGCGGTGACGCACGGCGATGGGTCTCAAACTAAACACGTACATCGCTAAAAACAGATGTTCCTTATACCAACCGATCACACCTTTCTTTATATAACCAGGACCTCGACACTCCGACAATACCGAGGACAAAATGAAGCAGACAACACATTTAAGGAGTAAAAATTGAAACTGAGGACAACACGTTAATTTTTGCAGTAAAGGCCGCTATATCGCGGAAAGTTCAATAAACTGAATGAGGAGAAACATGTTTACAAACAAGGAAGAGGGAGTTGCCAGTATACCCTTGCAATGCCCACCCAAGGGGCCCAATTTCCTAATGACGACCCACTGCGATATGCTGGGTTCCCTCTTTTCAAATGCAGGTCCACAGATAACTCCGCTGCACTCTCAATGTCCAGTTGTGGGAAGAATAGAATATTTCCCAATGCGTCTCAGTTTCGCGGAAGTTTGCGTGAAACAAGGAATCGTCTTCGGTCATTCAACGGCTCTTCAAATGATTTGCAAGAGTCGCGAATACAGTAGGGATCAGCCCAGAGAATTTCAGAAGCAATAATAAACAAACACGAAAAAAAAAAAAAAATAACAAATACAAGACCTTACCGGAGTGGACAATTTGAATTCCCAATAGTTTCAAACACGTAAACCCAAACCGCAGTAGAAAAAATAATATAAAAAAAATTAACCAACAAATATCTCACTACCCTCGTTAACATATTATTTCTTAATATAAAAAAAAAAAAAAGACACAACAGCGACCCCCTATCACCGATTTCTTGCCCATCCAATTACAGCTACTCTTATGTTATAAAAGTAAAAAAAAAAAATATAATCCCAATGGAAAACATAGTGAATCACAAGAATAAAAAAAATAAATATAATAATATAATAATATAATAATTAACATAGATTATAAATAATAATAACCCTAAATCCCCACCTTGCTCCCCCACAAGATCCCCTCCTATCTTTACTACATCTTATCAATTAATAACCTATCCTTCCCTACTTTTCTCAACTCAATTCCCCCCCCAGTCATCACTTCTCGTAACCTGCAACACCAGTAAGATATAATATATGACAATATATAAAAACATCTCGGGAACAATTTTTTTTTTGTAAACACCCAATATATCGTATGTTTTTTTTAGTATTTTTTTTTCCATAACATGGACAAAAAATTAATTTATATAATAAACAAACATGATATTAAATAATAATCAAAAGGGTTTCAATAATGGACATAACAATGATACAATTAAACAAAGATAACCCTCCTCGTAAAGCACTTCCAATAATGCTTCCTTATTATCGTACGCGTTGCAAACCAGTGGTCCTCTTATTGGATGTGGTATAAGACTGTCGTCAAAGAAGGCCACAAGAACTTCACTGCCAACGCAATCAATAGTTCGCACTTCCGGGGGATGCGCGCTTGTGAGATAGCGTCGGTCCGCCCCTGCTGCGGATTGCCCCACCCCTGGTGGTTCTCGAAAAAAGCAAGCTGGGCCCGTGCTTCTCCATTCTGGCTGCAGTCTTCGCTCACCAATGACTAGACTCCCTGAAAAGACCACTACAAGTTAACACATGGACTTAATTAAAAACAAGAGAACGTGAACCTTAGTAATTTACAGTAAAAGAGATGAAAGGGGAAAGGAAAAAAAAAAATCTTGGGAAAACCAGCTACTTAAGTCAGCGACAATCACCACCGCTATATCAATTTATACAGACGAAAAATACGTGAGAACAAAAAAAAAAAATAAAACGCGAACAAACAAGGCAATAACACAATAATAACAAAAAATATAATTGAGACATAACAATCCTAGATAATGACAAAGTATCAACAAACTATAACCGATGATCAGCGGAAATATACTCAGCCCAATAAAAGATATATTTAATGACCCAAATATATAAAAAAGAATTGGCCAATAATCAATCGCAAATAATAACCATAATAACGAAACAGACTAATTGACCTAAACCATGATTCACCACCCTGCAGACCACGCGGAAGGTTCCATAATTCAGGTCGACTCCAGACCTCCCCACGCTCCATTTTCCCGATCCAATAATCAATTCCGATATTTCCGGCTTTCCAAACTTATTTTGACTCCGACACTTCGGCCTCGATTTCATTTCCAGACCTCGGATCACTCCGATCCGATCTTGACCCAACGCTCTGCCTCCCGATTCCATTACCATACTCGTCCTTCCCGATTCCGATTTTGACTGACACTTCCGCCCTCAATCCAACCTTCCCATTCCGACTCAAACTTGCACGCTCTAGTGTTACCGACTCGCGTAAACAACCCAAGGATCCCAATCATCATCATCCTTCCTCATCCACAGTACGTTTCGACGCATACCTCCTAACATCAAACAGAAGCAGCCTCCCCACGACACCACGACACTTCCAAACCAAACTACCCGAAACGTAGACGCTCATGAGAGCCTATGGTGCAGAATCTATTAATCCATCGATTCGAACACAACAACCGCCCGTGAAACAACACAATCATTGCGAACAAGGAAGTTTACCCGTCCACCGACCCGGAAATTCCACTGAATTTCTCCTCATTCACACACTTACTCTGAATCGCAAAGTTACATCCCACCTCCAAACCAGGGATGGTCCGCGTCCAGCCTAGATGAACCCTCACCCTCTGACAACTCCTGCTTTGTACAACCCTCTCCCATGATTCACATTCACCGATCATCTAACCACACGTTCATACCCATTTTTCTCCTCGGTTTATTTCTCACCTAATCTACAGCGATCACTCACTATCATACTCAATCGCCACCGTCTGCTCT
>JABUQX010053085.1:30000-35000 GCA_015478945.1 Trachelipus rathkii
TATATAATATATAATATTATATATATTAATATATAATATAATTAAAATATAATATATTGAATTATAAAATTATATAAATAGTGATTAACTTTAGTTTAATAATAATATAATACTATATTAATATACTATTAATAATATATAATACTTATAATTATAATTAATAAGTAAATATTATATATTATTATTAATATATATTATTAATTATATAATAATAAGTATAATATATAATATAGTATTAGATATAATATTAATAATAATATCTATATATATATAATAATTAATTAATATAAATATATATAATATAATATAAATAATATATAAATTATATCATATATATATATAATATTAATTAAATATAATTATATAATATTATATAGTATATATATATATATATATATTTAATATTATATATAATATATTCATTATAATGAAATATTATATAATATATATATCAATATAACTACTATTAGCCCACGTAGCACACTACAACCAGTATATGAACTACATCAACAACTACACACACACGACAACTAACACAGACTACACACACTACTAACAACACACACAGCACTAACACACTATAAAACACCTCGATAATTTAGCTTGAATGCCTTCATATTACAGCATTAGGTTGGTGGCACAAGTATTCAAGCTATTGAGTGCCGAATTCGACTCAAACTATTGATGGGCTCTCAGGCAAGTACGTATGATCTTGACGTAAATAGTAGAAACATTGATCCCTCAACTTTGAATGGCACCTATATTGTTTGGTTCAACTTTTGATTGGCTCAAAGTCTTTGACGTGGCTCAACTTATGATGATCATCAAACTTGCATGACTTATCAATCATTTGAATGAAACGTCATCTTTGGAATGAACCTATATTAGAATGGGATTCGATTTCCTTTAGATAATTCAGTATAAGAGTGTTGCACACTGTTCACACATTTAAACATCGCTCATAACAATAGAAGTGGTTATCCAATTCAACGTAAGAAGTAGGGTAGGGGGCGAGGAGGGACCAGGAATGTTTTTGTTGGTACCTATTAGAGGCTCCCTATTGAGTATTAACTAAAATGCCAGGTTTGTAAGTTTGTCAACAAAGTGCAGTGCAATGGAGAAATGAAGCCAAAAAGATATAAGAGGTGCCTAAGCTGAATGATGCTATAAAACACGTTTCAAGTGCAGTGCCAGCATTTAGTGCCACTGAGTGCGACATCAGTAAGCCAACTTGAGTGCTCACATTTAAATTTCAGGCTTTATCTAAGCCTCACCCTGAGCCTAGAACATATGCCCTATATAATGGTGTCTACCTCCTAGATTATAGGTTAGGGAGGAATCGATATAGGTGTACTATTACATCATGTTGCTAGGATTCTTCAAAAAAGCTACTGAATGTTTTAGTTATAAGGTGCCTTTTTATCTCGTAACAACTTATAGCCTATATATGAATAAATTAATAAAATAATTAAATATATATATTGTTTAAAATTAATATATATTATAGTAATAATATTAGAGGAGATATAGTTATACTTAATTTTACTATTATTAAATCATTATTATATTAAGGAGTATTACCGTATATATATTATATTATAAATATAACATTTTAATACTTTTACTTACACAAAAAACCACACATTAACAGCACATATTCCTTTTTTTAAAAATACATAACACCCTTATAAAGACACAACACACACATTACGCTTACACACCCTCACACCACCACACAGATAACAAGGATCAATCCACACCCAGAGCGATAGACATTTATAAACACACTATTAATTCCTTCTGACTTATGTATTTCCACTGTATCCCATATGCATTACATATAACACTATCAGCTTGACCACTTACAGTACTATCACACTAGGAGACACTTATAAGCACTGTACACGTCGCCATCTATGACACTTACACTCACCATAGAACACTTACACTCACATACACAGATACACTTACCACTTACACCTTTACTCACACACTCGATATTTTTGATTCCTCAAACTTTTTGACTGGCTTGCAATTGTTGCCTTCAACCTTTGATACCCCTAGCTTTGAGGTTGATGACGTCATCTTTGATAATGTCTATATTGACCTTGTAGCTTTTTTGATGAAGTCATCTTTGTCGGGTCATATCTTTTATGGTTCATCTTTGATGAGGCTCGCAGCATTTATGACTTGTCTTTCACTCTTGATGGTTTTCCCAACCCCTGGACCTAGAACAACGCTAATATTGGATTGCTCTACCGGCCGGTAGATCAGTAACTGATCACAGGTGGCGCGGGCAATGCTGCCCCCGGGTGCACGCAACAAAGTCAGACGAAACAATGCACCGCAGGTGCCGACCTGCCGCGTCCTTTTGGGCCGAGCCCTGGGCCGCGGGCCGCGCAGGCGCAGAGTATGGCGCCGGGACGCGAATCTCGACAAATCATGATATCAACTGCTAACTATTCAACCAGAAATTTCCATACTTAGAAATCGTTATTAAAAACATTTTCGCCCGATCCTAAAATGGAATAACTCATTACAGTACCTATTATTTCCCCCATTTAACACATATTTCATAGTCTTGTGATTAGTCAACCGTAAAACTATTTCACATGAAAATTTCTTCAATTATATTATCTTTCCTTCATTCCTTTTTACTTCATACTTAAACGATTTTTTATTTAAAGAACCATTTACCATTCTCACGGCGGCTTTTAAAGCTTGTAAACAGTAACTCAATGCTCAAATCTGCCCTAAAACATACAGAGGATGAGTAGTACAGCGCTTTGTTTTACTGTGTAACTATTGGCTAGATTTTTTACTGCTGGTTAACTCATATATTTTATTAACATTATTTTTTTCTTTTATATTTTAAACTTAATACTATAATTATTTAATTATAAATTATTTAAAAGATTGATATTGTAAGTAAGATAAAAGCCAGAAGTGGCTGATATATGAAATCAATTTTTATTATTTACTTGATAGATTTAAATAGAAAAATTATATTAAAATAAACAAAATATAATTTACATCACAGACATTAAAATTCTGCAGTAATAATCAAGCTAAATCCATAAAGAGTTGTTACCTATAATCTCATTAATATATCTGAGACACAAAGGGATTAAGATATGTCAATTTGTTTTACTATCTGGCTATTACTGCATTATAACACTACTATAATTTTTACAACAATCTTCCCGCTATTAACTCATAATTAGTTGGTATGTGAACTATTAACATTATACTGGAAATGGCAGACGACAATCCCAACAATAGGAAAAAAAAATTTTAAATTATAGAAAAAGTAAATTTATAAGTAATATCTATAGATTTTTTTAAGTTCTTACATCATAGGTTCTAGAGATTATAAATTACGTTATGAACATTCTATGTATTTTGATTCTATTGGTATCAATGTTTATAACGTAAAAAAATGTGTTTTCTGCCAATGTAGGAGGTCAAAGGTCATCATTTAACTATATTATAATTTTATTTTTAACTAATTTATGTTTATGCTATTTTAGGATTTGTTTTTATATGATCTTATTTAAATTTTATTTTTTTATTTTATTTTATTTTTATATTTATTTATTTTAATTATTTACTCATTTATAATTCTCTTTTTTCAAATTTTTATAAATTATTTTATTCTTTATTTTATTATTACTCCTCTATTTTTATTAATATTATTATTTCCTATATTATTATGTATTATAATATTTCCTTTTTATTTTTCTATCTATTATATCTTTGTATTTTTATTTTTAATTTTTATTATGATGAGTTATTTATTTATTTATTAGCTTTCTTTTTCATTCTAATGTATGAGTGTAGATGAGTGTGAGATGTGAGTGAGAGAGCTTAGTGTAATGAACCTGCAAGCCTATTGTTATTCAAATTATTTAGCAAAAATTGAATTTTGAACGCCCACAAATTAACAACACAGCACACACAAATAACACACACACAACACTTACACAACATTATTACAACACTATGTTACTCAATTAAATATAACTAAAATTATTTTCAAAGTTTCTTAATAGACGTCAATATAATAAACCAATCATTATTTTTGAACAAAGAGTTTATTATTATTAACTGAAAATACTTTTTGTTTATAAATTTATATATATACATATTTTCAAGATATTTTAAAAATAATTTATTATTCTAAAATTTTTTAGAATTTTAATCAAAAAAAAAATATTTTACTTACCCTTAAAAAAATATAAATCATAAATAATTAACAAGCAGCCTAGCAACCCCTCTACCCAAGCTATGTCCACGTTTTGTTTCCTAATGATGTTATCTGCCTTAACATATCTTTAGTCATGCATAATTAAGTAATATATAATATACAAAATAAAGAAAAACACTGTAAAATAAGCTATGTATTTATTTATAAATATCATTCTAGTTAAAAATATTTAAAAATAAGTCAAATTTTAAAACTAATAACAATATTATTTTCATTCAGCGTAGACTAAAAATATTTCAAAGTTGTTTTAAATATTCGGATTTTTCTTATTATTATATTATTTATTATTATTTATCTATGTACAATTTGAACATATGCCAGACACGAGAAAACACAAATACGCGCACTCCTTACAGATACGAAACTCTCCGTTCTGTAAACATGTGTTGAAATAACTCTTTAGCTAAATTTAGGGATAAGTCTTTTTGTACCCCCGGGGCGATTTAGGCCCTAAGACCAGTCAATAATATATCAGAACGGAAACCTCTTTCTGTAAAAATGGTCGAAATATTATACGTTAGATCCCTAAAGTATAAGCATAAAATTTAGAGGATATAACCTTTTGTTGTGATCCCCAGTGGCTTGAATTTAAGCCTAGATCCTCAGGTCAAAATGGTAATTCCAGTAACAAGACAAGAACGAGATACGATGTTATTATATTTTTTAATAAAATATAGAATTTTTCAAACTCGTAAACATGACTGGAATCGGTAATTTTAAGTATCCTTTAAGC
>JABUQX010053085.1:37500-42500 GCA_015478945.1 Trachelipus rathkii
TTAATCCTTAGATGCCAAAAAAGGTCAAGAATAATTCTACATTGACCTCATGTTTAGCTAACAGATACCTACCACAAAAAAGGCCACCGGTTGCACAACTAATATTTTTGTGATGTATGGTCTTTAAAATTGATAATATCCTCTACTAAGCTCATTTTCCATCGGAATGACAGCCTATTAAAGAATATTTTTCAATTTTTATAAGAATGTTTGCAATTTCTAGCCTCTGTATATACCATATATCAGAGTGAAATAATCTTTAGAGCGCGAGGAGGGAACCGAAATATCAAGGCCAAGAAACATCAAAACAAGAGAGGGCAATTAACCGGCCCTAAAGGGGGTAAAAATATTCGGGAGGAATCGCACCGGCGATACGACGGTCTTGACTTTCACAAGCCGTCATTCGGGTATTTCACATTGCTGCTGCGCACCTATTCGTGACGAAGCGAGGTTCACCCGACCAAAAAAGCTACAATGCACGGATCGGGAGAAATTATACAACCAACAAAGGTTCAACTCGAAAAAAGTCAATGGTCAAAAACGGGCAAGGTAATGATAACACGGTGTATCGATAGATACTCACGTATAAAGATAGCTAGATATGTCAGTAATCACGGCAATTTAGACTACACAAGATCGTCGAACCAATTTCACCTCACATATACTACCGGAGGACCCTTGTTAACTGACTGCCCCGGGTAACGAAAATGCCGCGCACAAAGGAGATTTTCTTAAGTAAGCATTGCTTCCTAAATCTAGAGGAAACTTTAACTGCCACCATTTGATCTTTTGACTTTTCTGAGGTACATTATACTACACTTATATGAATTATATGAAAAGCTTCATAATAAATACACATTGCCCATTTAAGCGTTTAACTAATCCATTGTATAGCTCTGGTAAATATAGTGGTAATATACTGTTAAATAACGGTATATAATTGAATATATGACGGCTTAAATTAATTATAAAAAAGCGACTATTAATATATAAAATACAAACATTTATTATTATTTATGTATTATATAATTATATACAAATAATCATTGTTGATAAATAAACGAGGTTTTAATAACTGTGTAATACAAGTAGTAGAACTAGCAAATAAAGATCGATCCTTTGGAACTTACACTCGCAAACTAACAAATCATTTCTGCTATTAATTGCCATTCAATAATCAAAGGTCAATTAATCTAACTATAAGTATAATATCTGTATAATTAGTTTGTAAAAATAAATAATAATAATATATAATAATAATAAAATAAATTTAATAATATTATAATTAATAATAAATAATAATAATTAATTAGATAATAATAATAATAATAATAAATAATATAATATATATTAATAATAATGTATAAAAATATTATATGAATAATTAAATATATAGATTAATAAAATACTATATAAATAATTAAATTATAAATATAATAATAATATTAATAAATAAAAAAATATAAAATATATATAAAAAATAATATAATAATAAATATAATATATAAGATATAATGAATAAATTTAATAATTAATATAAATAATAATAATACAGAGGAATAATTTTTAAATTAATGAAAAACATGACACTAAGAAGTGGATAAGATTAAAGTAAATATTGACTTCACATATAATAAAGGTTATCTGTCAACAAAGATAATATCGGGATATTTAATCTTATATCTAAGAAGACTGGAAGAATTTAAACGAGGTGTGACACTCTGCAAAATATCTGCAAATCCAGGAAAATTATTATTTATCTGATACTACAATTTAATTGTAAAGAGTAGAATGGGTAGATTAGAGAATTCGCCCGGTAGCTGTCCATTTATTCACACTGAAAGAAGGGGATGGGAATCCTCTCTGGCGGGAGAGACGAGATCTTACATCATCACCTTACACCACGTGACTCTTTTCTTTCCCCTATGTATATTGACCTTCATTTACTTACCTCTGATTCTAGCTGCTGTAGGAGGAGTTTTTTTATCCTGGAGAATTGTCTTATGCTTTCACAATATCATTTCACAACTAACTGTCAGTATAGTATTATGTGTATTAAACATTATCTCGGTAAGAGAAAGATTTTATTTGGGTTGTCTAGTGAATCTCTATAGTTAAATAAGGATAAGTTTGTATCAGTAAATAATTTTATACTGTGATAAAAAAGTATATATATAGTGGTTATTTGAACTATTATTTAATCTCTCGTGCTTACAATATTCTAATATAATACATAATTAATTATAAAGGATGCTGATGGTCATGAACACCTTATTGCTCAGAATCTTCATTAATCATAGTGAATCACGTCATCGAAAGAATTTAAGTGTAGAATCTTATGAAGAATAGATTCTATGATATTACTACATATGATACCATTATACCTAAACACAAACACATAATAATAAGAATTAATAATTTACAAAGATAAACTACATACAGTAAAATTAAGTTAAAAATTAAACTATTAATAATTATAGAAGGATATTTGATAAATATAAAAATAATATTATTAATTGAAATATAAATCTAAAAATATATATATATTATTAATGAAATTAAAAATAAATCATGATACAATCAAAATTTAATGAATCTCTGATTTCAAGAAACTCTAAACTCATTTTTAAGGATATTAGGCGTTTAAACAATTAATAAATTAAGTAATAATAATTAATTAAGAGTATTAATATATTATTAGTAAATACTATTAATATTAATACAAAATAATATATATTAAGCTTATTATATTCATAACTTCTGAAAAGGGGGATACTGATTGAGACACAATTTTGTGTCTTTTTAGCCCCAAAATAATATAAATATAAATAAAATTTAAAGTCTGAAACTGTGCTTCTTTAATTCGATTTACTTTAATTGTAATGCAAATTATTAAAACTTTATAGTCCATTTACTATATGCAACTAAAATTAAAATACATAACAATCAAACAGGAAAAAAAATTGCTACTTTTTATATAAATATAATAGGAATAAGTTTAGCAATTGAGTTGATGCATTGAGTTGCTATTTTTAGACTACATGTGGAGCGCTTAAGTAGGTATTATTTCGTTAAATTAATTCGATTTCCCTCGCATCTTGCTTGGTTTGAGTGAAAATTTGATAGCATGAAGTAGCAGGCATTGTTATGAATAATTTTATGTATCTCTTTTAGGAGTGATATATTGAGTAAGTCTTTAAACTGCAATATCTTTAGTTTTTTTGAGAAATGGTTGTTCATCGCTGTAAAAGTCTCTTGTATTGCTAGTGAGGTGAATAAATCGCTTTTGAATTATAATTACAGGATGGATTGCCGAGTTACTTGTGGTTCCATAGATAGGAAGACGGTATAGTAGATGGGGGTGTATCAATGTATAATATACTTTTCTAAGAATGGAAAGAGGCACAATATTTTTAAATTTTATTAGCATATACATGTATCTCGACAGTCTCGACAGTCTGCTAACTAAATTGTTAGTATGATCTTTAATGTCAGTTTTTCATCGATTATTATTCCCAGCCCTATGCAGTTCTACATTGTTAATTTTAATATTTAAATCGTCAACTAATTTGTTCCTATAAATAATGTTTCATTTAAATTTATGGATAGCTTATTAGCATCTATCCATTTCATTATTTTTGTTAATTTGTCTTCTGCTTTACGCGGTTGGCACTCGGCACTTTTGTCATTATTTAAGATAGAAGTATCATCAGCAAGTGAAACTGAAAAAACGTCATGAGAGTTGAACAGATCATTTGTATATAGACTAAATAGAAAAGGTACAAGAATTGGTCCCTAGGGTAAACCAGTTGATGTTTAAAGTGTTATTGAATTTTTTTTCACTTAGTCTTACGCATTGAGATCTCTCCATCAAGTAGCTTTTAAACCATTGTAAGTTTGTCCCCTCAAAGCATATTTTGTTCATCTTATTTAATAGAATGTCATGATCAATCATGTCAAAAGCTTTTGTGAAATCTAATAATAATAGCAGGAAGGAGTCTTTATTTTCAATGTTTCTGCAAAGTTTTTCGGTTTAGCAAATGAGTGCATCAGCAGTTGAGCGTCCTTTTCTAAATCCAAATTGTGAATCGTTGATAATGTTGTTTGATATAAAATATTCTGTTAATTAACTGATTAAAAATTATTTCCTCAAATATTTAACTGATCGTATTTGTGATAGCTATTGTTCTGTAATTTTTTGCTAGGGAAGGGTCTCTTTTTTTAGGTATAGGAATCACTTTTGCTGTCTTGAAAATATTTGGAAACATTCCTGTCAAAAATAATTCATTGAACAAGTAAGTGTTTTAAAGGGGTGACTATTAGTCAGCAGCGAGTTTGAGTATGTAGTTGGGGTCTTGGGGATATAATGAACATCACATTTTCTGTTTTTTAATCCAGCGATTACCTTCTTTACCTCCGAATCCGTGATGTGAACAAAGAAAAAATGAAACTCGTAGATTGGGAGTAAAGTTTCAAATGATGTTTGACTAGAGGGGTTTGTCTCTCAAGATTTGCTTACCGACGTTTACAAAGTACTCGTTTAGTCCGTCTGCGATCTTCTTTTGGTTGTTTGTTAAATGACTATAAATAATAATAATAATAATAATAATAATAATAATAATAATAATAATAATAATAATAATAATAATAATAATAATAATAATAATAATAATAATAATAATAATAATAATAATATAATAATAATGATAATAATAATAGTACACACACACACACACACACACACACACACACACACAATAATAATAATAATAATCTAATAATAATAATAACACACACACACACACACACACACACACACACACAATAATAATAATAATAATAATACACACACACAATAATAATAATAATAATAAATAATAATAATAATAATAATAATAATAATAATAATAATAATAATAATAATAATAATAATAATAATAATAATAATAATAATAATAATAATAATAATAATAATAATAATATATTAGAAATAAACACAG
>JABUQX010053085.1:45000-48134 GCA_015478945.1 Trachelipus rathkii
TTATTATTATTATTATTATTATTATTATTATTATTATCATTATTATTATTATTATTATTATTATTATTATTATTATTATTATTATTATTATTATTATTATTATTATTATTATTATTATTATTATTATTATTATTATTATTATTATTATTATGCGTTAGTAGTAGTAGTAAAGAAGAAGTATAGTATTAATATTATATTTTTTGTTTTCCAGAGCTGTAAGTAATAATGGATTCAGAACCTTCGACTTCGTCCTCTACAGCTACAAGTGGTGTAAGTTCGAGGCAGAAAGACAAGATTTTTCTGATTGGATATATGTCCCATCAAATTATTGACAGTTAGTTGCTATCGAATGGTCAAGTTTTACGTTGTTGTTTTGCAATAAACGTCAAGTTAAACTAGAAACCAGAGATGCTGCAAGGCTCACAATCCAGGAAGTTGTACTTTTTTGGGAGAAAGCTAAGATACGTACTAAACATTTGAAAGATTGTATTGCAAAGCTTGAAAAACTTCACGAGGAGTGGAGAAAACTGAAAAAAATGCAACCAGAAGCGTAAGTCAAGCTCAAAGTAAGAAAGTGAAAGCTTTTAAGTCAAGCCTTGATGACCTGTTTGATATTGCACACCAAGACGCACTGAAGAACACAAATGAAGAAGACAGACAGTTTTTGCTCCTTCAGAGACAAAAGGGACGTACTGGCTGCATGGGAGGAGTTGATATAAAATTCCTACGAGCAGAAGAGCGAAGAACAAAAAGAAAACAACTGAGACGGTCAGACTGAAAAAATCAAAACTGAAACCTGTAGGTAAGCCTAGATTGTAGTTTAAATATAGTAATTAGTACCTATCTGGATCTATTTTGTTGTACCTACCTAGCACCTTGGTACCTTTGTACGCAGATAAATATGTTTGTTGTTCTAAGTTACTGTTTTCTTTTATGTTTCTAATAGTTTCTTTCCGTCGTTTTCTAGATGACGAAGATGTAGAAATGAAATTTTAAGCAGAAGAGGGATCATATAAAAATCAGGACATATAAGAGAAGGATCATGAGGACTTTCAAGACACTAGGTATCGACACATCATAACCAAAGAAAAGAAAGTACTGCCGAGGAAGTAAAGAAATTATCACAGAGAAGTTGTCAGTATTGTTAGATAGATGTAATATTTCGGATAGAGACGCGGTTAGAATTGTTTCGGCTACTGCCGAAGCATTAGGGCAAGATCCACAGAAGTTAGCAATCAGTAGGTCTACCGTACGAGTCCGCAGACAGAAATTTCGAGAGGAAAGAGTACAGATTATTAAAAATAGGTTTGAAAATTCAGATTTACAAGGTGCTGTTCTACATTGGGATGGGAAATTGCTCCCAGATATAGTGAATAAAGAAAATGTAGAGAGGATGGCAGTTTTGATAAGTTTTGGTGATGAAGAGCAGTTGATAGGAGTTCCTTTTATTGAAAATAATACGGAATGCACTCAGGTAAAGGCTATTTTTTTCTAAAGTGGAAAAGTGGATGCAGTAGAAAAATAGAGCAATTTGTTTTGGCAATACTCCTGTCAATACTGGTCGTTTGAGAGAAACCTGTTTAATTAAAACAATTATTTGAAAAGATCTTTTATACTTGGCATGTCGCCACCACATTTCAGAAGTAATAATGAAGGAAGGTTGTGATTGAAAGATGGGTTCAACTACTAGCCCCCAACCAGACATTTTTAAAAGATTTCAGATATGGGGGTAAAAATTGACCAAAATAAATATATAATATTGGTTGATGATGAACAAGTCAAATTTAAAATAAATTTAAGTGATCTCGAACAGATGTCTGGTTTTCTTTTAGCGCAGTTAAAAAAACAAGGCATTAGCCCAGAGAAAATTATAAAAAAAAATTATAGTTGTGTTTGATATTTATAGGTCGTGCTTCTCCAGAAAACATTTCTTTCAGAGCGCCAAATGCCATACATCACTCCAGGTAGATGTCAAAAGTCATTTACACCCTAAAAATTTTCGTTTTCAGGGATCAATTTTCTTTAAATCACTCCAAAATAGATGTTATCAGAAGTATTTGTTTTTTCAAAATTAATATTTGTCAAATTTTGTTTAGTGCTCCTAAAGCTACATTAACTCCCCAACCAAGATTTACGGGTTGCTTAAAACCTATGATTACGAAAAATGATGGAGACATCTCTCAAAGATGACATTGTCTAAACTTATAAACCATTTGTCGTATTTAAATCCAGAGCAAGTTGCTTTCGCTTTTTTTTTTCTTTACAAAACTTTAAACAAACAAATCAAAATAAACGGGTGCAAAACTAATATTTTTGAGCAAAACAATGATGATGATGATGATGATGGATGACCACCTAATTCACCTAATTAACCCACTCACTGATCACCACCCACCAATTCAATTGATCTTCACACCACCCACTCAATTCAATTAATTAATCACCCACTCCACCAATTCAATTCACCCACCCACCACCCACTTTCACCCACCTAATTCACCCACACCCAATTCACCCACTCACTCCAATTCACCCACCAATTCAATTCACCACCCACTCCACCACTCACCAATTACCACCACCCAATTCACCAATTCAATTAATTCACCACCACCCACCTCACCCACCACCACCACCACCTAATTCTTATCTATATAGAGTCATACCAGCAAACAATTCCACCCACCCACCTTTAATTCCACCCACTCACGACCCACCACACCACGACTCACCACCACCCACCCACCCACCCACCACCCACCCACCACCACTCACCACCCACCACCCACCACCCACCACCCACCACCCACCACCCTCATTCATTTATTTACTTATTTATTTACTTATTTATTTATTTACGATGATTTAGAGCCAAGCAAAGCTTACCGACCCTGAGGACAGAAAACATACAAGAGATAGATAGTTAAAGACAACATCGTTGAGAGAATATCATTCTTTTTGGACATGGAAGTCGTTTACTTTATTACACCACTAGCATTCAACTTCTTCAAAAGGTTCAACATTTCAACTCATTTAATACATTCCAGCCGGATGAAGGCGCACGAAACGCGAAAGCGCCACGATAAATGCGAAAACGGCTAAACACCCAACAAAACCAACGCGGAAGTACAATG